>PNEQ01088722.1:13038-33438 GCA_003012365.1 Medauroidea extradentata | reverse complement strand
GAATACATAACAAATAAGATATCTACATTTCTACTACTGTTCTTGCCACCAGCTTACACTGCCATCAATACAAGTTATCTAGTAACCCATAGACACGACTTTTAATGTTTCCTATACTAAAAATAACAATTTGGGTGCACAGTACAGCCCCCTTCTACACCTTATAATAATTGTAGGGCTGAAGGCCCGATTCCTCACATAATGTTTGAGTGCACTAATCTAGATGCCAGTTCTTGTTTGCCAGCATGATTGAGATGAAGGCCATGTTTAGTATGCAGTGTTTTATCTAGTGTGCTTATATCAATAAGGTTGACATTTCTGTAAGTTTTGCAAAGTCTTTCTAGTCTTTTGTTGGTCTTATGTACTTCTATGTTGACGCAGGAGTCAGGTGACAAATCATGGCGGTGTGGAATGTTGGCAACTATTACACTTGTGTTGCTTAATTTAGACAGACATTCTTTTAGTGATACTATAGCATTATCAGAGTTGTTACTATATACATCATTTGCTCCACCAATAAGAATGACATGATCATCATTTCCCAGCCCTTCTTCAATGTTATGATGCACAATGTGGCTTAATGGAGCTCCTGGGTAGACATTCCCACTAGTACTATGTTTCACACATTTTGCTGTGACACTTTCACTGATTCCTTTACCATGACTATTTCCATAAATTCTTATCTTTGGCTTACTGCTGGTCATATTTTGTTTTGTGTACTTAGGAATCAGTCTACCCTCTCGGTTGAGTAACCTACTTCTCCTGGTTACTGTTTTCCTTTGGTACTGATAGTGGAGAATAGTCATCAACATTTTCCAAGACACTGTATCTACAGTATTTCCAACCACTACCTCAGTTTGATGTGATTTGGGGTAGCTTTTGTATGCTGTTCTTCTTGGAGTATAGAATTTTTCTGTAGGTTTATTTGTTGTTTTCATATTTTCATTTGTTGTTTTCATATTTTCAATTTTTTCTCTTAGGTGCACATTTTCTTCCTTTAGGTTTTGTACATCTTTGTGGAGAATTTCAATAATAACGTGTAGTGATTCCATCGTTACCTTTTCAGTCATTCTATTTTTTTATATGATTTTCTGCCACTTTCGCTGTGATTGCATCATCCTTTATCTTACAGTTGCCACATTGGTGGTTTGTTATGAGCCTTTCATTTGCTTCTTTGACTTGCTGAAGATTACTTTTGAGTAAATTTATTGTTTCATTTAGAGAATTTATGAGTAAGTGGTCTGTGTTCTTCACTGTTTTTCCTAGACCCCTAACCTCAAGTGTTTCAAGTTGTGAGTCATCCACACACTTTTCATCCACTTCTAATACGCTGGAGATTGCATTGTTCACGCATGAGTCGCAGAACCATTCTGTCTCGGGAATTGTGCTGTCGGTAACTTTGCAGCACCTTTTGAAGTGGTACCACGTGTCGCACTGTTCACAAATTATGCCATTGCGGACGTTCTATTACATTTGCCGCACTTCGGGTTGTACTTAGCTTTTCGAGCATTTACTTCAACCATTGTTAGTTATATTACAGAATATTTAATTGGTTAAAAAGGAGCACAATTATAAATTTCTCACCTTTGTAGGTTATTGGTCGTCACACTTGCCAATTCTTCAATCACCATTCACATACCACACGATAATACTTTAAAACAAAATACAGTATATATTAAACGAACTAAATTAGGCGAAATATATTACGTAGTAAAATATTAATAATATTTACTTAAACTATTATTCAGTCACTCTAAAGTAGGAGCCACGCGACTCGCTAACCTATGCGTCGACCATTTTTACCATTTTCACCTACTATATTTATTTGTATATAGCAGCCACTTCTTTAAAATAAATCAATGCCTCATAAATGAGGCGGATGTTAATGCACGGAACTGAGTTTGCCGCAACGAGAGGTTGACATGCGCTTTTTTGCTTCCAAGTGGCAAGCGCTGCATGCAAGCAACACGGCACCAGCCAGTGTCTGTTGTGTATGTGGGCGCGCTCGGACACGTGAGTAAGCGAGCGGAAGTTGTCAAGGTCAACTGGTACAGTCGCAGCACAAAAGCAATACAAACACTCCACATGTATCACCACTTCACAAGACGTTTTCAGTGAATAAAAAAGCTTAGCTCTGCATGTATCACTCACAATAAATACAGCTATGTACAAATAGATTCTGTAAATGAAAAGTCGGGAAAAATAATATAAAGTCTTTGGTATAAATAAAAAAAAAGTCTTTAAACTGGTACATTGTCATCATTAGGTACCACTGTCGTCATCGCTGCTGTTTCTCATTTTCCGCCAGTCTCTGATACACGACTCCGCAATGCCGTACTTACGGCCTGCCGCGCAATTTCCTAACTCTTCTGCTTCTTTTATCACCTTCAGTTTCTCTCCCACTGTAATTGAACGCAATCGTTCTGACATTTTTACTGCCCGAACTATCAACGTAAACACTACGATAACTGTACGCTAATCAGTTACACGCAGAGAACACTATTAGCTGCACACGTGAGTTCGTAAGTTATCCGCGATCACTCATCTAGACATTTGCATTCCACAGCCGCACCACCCCCGCAGCGTTGCCAAGCCTCCCTCCCGCACGTGCGCACGAACTTCAAACTTAAATTACCCATGTAAGCTGCGCACCCTCATTTTGGGCATTCTAATTTGGGAAAAAAGGTGCGCGGGGTACATGGGCGAATACGGTAGTTGCGCCATTATGCCAGTTTTAGGGCTGGGAATGAGAGAACTTGGGCGTTAGTCAGAAAATATGTGAAAAAAAGTGTCACAGATGTCCTTTCTAAAACTATTATTACCGTAATTAATGTTACAATTCATCCACGACATGACTTTATTTCAAGGCAGTAAAACTTCTGGAGCTGCTGGCCTACGTATGTATCTCGTTTAGTTGGTAGTGTGTTGACTGTGGCCCCCTGATGTATATCCGAATGGCTGTGTTTCTTCCATAGCATCCGCATAGTCAGACCACTCGGTTCCCACTAAGGCGATATGACACATGGAACTAGTTGTTTATAACATGTGTTTTACACATACACTGCAGCATATATTGTTACAATAAATTATGTTTAAATCTTAGAATATGTAACTGGAAAAAAGTCTATCTCAAACTATTTCCAAACTGGTTAGAAATTTTTTCTGCTCCTCTGGTTTTGCCACCCATGTAAATCCAGACCTGGGTATAGACATAAATTGTAAAATTGTAGCATGGTAAGGGGAATTACTTTATCATTATTTAGGATTCATTGCTTGGGTTTGGCCTCTGTGATCTTCCACTCCCTCCGTATCTGTGTCTGAGGGTAACCTTCCAAGTAGTTAAACATGTTTAGTCCGTCTAGTGTAAGAATCTTGATTATTGAGAGTTGTATTTAATTAGCTATCCTTAATACAATTGCCTCTCCCTCTCTCC
The DNA here is from genome assembly GCA_003012365.1 of Medauroidea extradentata. Taxonomy (NCBI): domain Eukaryota; kingdom Metazoa; phylum Arthropoda; class Insecta; order Phasmatodea; family Phasmatidae; genus Medauroidea; species Medauroidea extradentata. Next base: position 30,005 of record PNEQ01088722.1, on the reverse strand, counting down.
ACAGTAATATTCCGAGGATTGTCAAACTGCTCAGTAAATTAAAAAGGGAAAGCTATTCCCAGTTTAATATTGCTAGTACCAATCTGTAATTTTGTAAGCACCTTAATAGAAAACAGATTGCCCGTGACTCCTCATTAAGAATTAACAAAGGTGGCAAAGGTGTACCAATTTGACACCACCTTGAGAAGGTAATATTTATCATCAATTTAGTTGAACCTCTTGAAATGGAATGTATGACAGAATATGGATAGATCAAAGCTCAGCATGGCAAGGATTCTAAAGTCATTATAAATTTCCTCCGCAGGTCATGCTCCGAGTTCTATGATCTGTTACAATGCGGTTCAGTAAAGTATCTTCCAGCCCCAGCGTTATAATTTTCTGCTACACACGTGGCTTGCCTTCGTTCAGTGTTGCGTGTCAGTGCCGTGTAACTTGCCAAGCGCACTCTGCAAGTATGTTCTAGCTGTCATCTGTATAGTTATATCACCAGGGTTTCCTACGGCTGTCGCCTACTGGTTTATAAAAACCACTGCTCTTTCATAATTATCATATTTTTAAGTAATATGTCTACTAGCATTACATTGAAATTGAACTTTTTCCTTTTATTTTTTTAGTTAATTAATGAGGTTTTTTTTTGTTCTGGAAATTTTTTGACAGCAGTTGCGTTGCTGTTGTAGCGCGGTTGAACTGTATTTGTAAGATTCATGCAAGAAATGTGTTGTCATATATCATGCCAGTATTTTATAGCAACGTTCAATGCAGTATTAGGTGTACATATGGGGCATTGTCATATAGTGGACCAGTATTATCTGAGGTAATGTGAATGGTAAATATTTTATTGTGGTTGTCTTCAGAACATTGCTACTAATGTGCGTGGAATTGTGACATTCTCCTTAGTCTTTATGCAGAGGCAATATGCGTGTACGTACAACATAGTTTTATAAAAGAATATTTATTAACACTCTGCTAAACATTAGAAGCACATAGCTATCTGTGCTGTAAAAGGAAATTTCTAACTAAAACATGTCCTTTTCACTCTCAAAATGAATAATTTCTTAGAAATACAGTTAGTAAAATTATTCTAACTGCATTCCAAACCAATCAAACATATGTAAGTGCACAATGCACTCATAAAACTGGGTACATTTGGCCATTTTATATGAAACATTGCGTACAAGTATGCAGTGTATGAACTCAATGAAATAACTGAAGATAGCTCTCCCTATCTGCAGGGGATGATTTAAATTTGATGTTATAACGTACCAGTCTTCTTTCCCCGTGGTTGAAATACGTGTAAGTTTCGACCATAGTTATGATATACAGTGTTTGGGTAGTAGAGTAACTGGAAGGACGAGTATTTGAAAGTAATAAAGCTAACCTCGCAAGTTATTCTCAAGTTGTAATGTGCTGAACAGTTACATAAATGTAAAGTGGTACAAAGTGTGTATTGTATTGTACCCCCACAGTTAGGAGTGGCAATGTACCATTCTGTCCCTGCCAACTCATCATATTTATTATAATGCGTTGACGTAATCTTCTGTGGCACACCTAGAATAAGGTTGGTGAAATTCTGGGAACATTTTTAACTTCTAAAATGTAAATCCGTAAAAAATAAATAGTTAACTATCATCCCTTACGTCTAGAGCATCTGGGCAGTTGTCCTTATGTTAAGACAGCCTTGCCTTTCATTTACTGTCGTGTCTTTATCAAAGCAAGCTGCAACAGAATGTTTCATAAGTTTGGGGGAAAGAGTTAATAATGAATTATAAGCTGCATTTTTTTTTTTTTTTTTTTTTTAATTTGTTTTACTGCCAGAAAATGACATCTTTTAATTCCTTAAACACTTATTTAAGTGTAAAGGTGAAATTATTGCATTGCTGTGTTTCTTCCAGGGGCATATGTATTCCAAAGTGAAGTGTGTCCATGATGCATTACAGTATTTCCAGTAGTTTTAATGGAAATGTTTTTCTTTTCTTTCTATTTCAATGTAGTACTTTGTTTCTGCCGTCGTAAGCAGAACTTATTAACTTAGCCTGCTTACAAACTGAAAGTAATAGCTTGTCAATCCTGTCTCTCAACAGTGTTACTATTTAGTTAGTGTTCAAGTTTCTTACGAAGAGAAAAAAAATTTGTACCAAGTGTATAAACTTATTATTAAATAAATTTTGTTTTATTTTCTATAACTTAGATCGATACATAGAATTGTAAAACCACAAACCACATTATTAAATTACCATGATAATGTGGTCAGGCTCATGATGATTGGAGTAAAACTATAATTTCTTCCTCATTCACTCCCTTCTTTATTATTTTTCACACACACACACACACACGCACGCATATTCACTCACTCACGCACACTCTCACACTGAATAATTGCAAAGTGTAATAAGCACAATGAGAGAACATTATTCTCGTTGTATTTGCTGGATGTTGGCAAAAGGAGAACTATTACTGGTTCTTTGTAAATAAGAGTGCCTTTTCATTTATAGATATATTTTTTTATTTTTCAGTCATGTACCTATGTTAGCACAAACAGCAGGTGTACAATTAATTGTGTTTGCAATGTGCCACAATAGGTCACAATTATTAACTAGCCACATATTTCCCTTCCTTTTTAACAATACAGTGTTTAAATTGAAGAAGACTAATTTATTTCATAGAACATTCCATTCTTATTCAAAAATTATATTGTTAATAAAATTTCAGAAACAACAGTTATGCTTCGTTACACAGCATGAAGAAAACAAGTATTTATTTGTAACTTTTTTTTTAGTTTACCTGTCAAAGTTTTCCTTATGTGTTAAATTTTTCAGTATACGATCGATTATTTGAACATTCGTCTTCTGAGAGGTGTTCCGGGAGAAACTGCAGCACACCCTGTCAACAAATAGGTATATTCGTTAAGGTGGCAACTTTGTCTAATCTGCTCGCTTGACGCTCGCATTATGACTGGCTAAACACTTTGCGTGTTGATTTGGAAGTATTTTGACATATTCATTTTCAAGAATATTCATATGATAAATATATTTGTACAATATTACCCATTAAATTGTTTTGAATGCTTATGTATACGTTCAAAATTTTTTTCTTTTTTTTTTCTTTTAATTTTATTGCTTTCACTTATTACATTTTGGTAAATTGTAGTCCACTATTTTAAGTACAGTGTTATAAAATATATTATCACATTAATTTAATCAAATGCAATCCAGATTGAATTATTATAATATATACTGTATCAATACAACAGCTGGCACACTAAAGAATGTTCCCAAAATTTTTAGCATACTTTCTGAAGCAAAAAGTAGGCTTAAAGAGATCACATTCCTGTCTGTGTGTATGTATGTCCACGTGTTGCATACCCTTGCGTTTCCCCTTAAACTTCAGAACCTGTCTGCAACTGCATTTAATCAAATTTTGTACCACATAATACTGGTATCCTGACTTGACTTTAGTGTATTTTGATCATGCAGTGTATATATTTTTATAATGGTGGTCATTCAAACATTTTTGATCATAATACTAGTTATCTGGGAAATAATATTTTAGAATTTAATAAGACTCAGTAGACATATAATACTTAGGAAGGGGACACGACTTTAATGTTGATTGTTCATACTGATCTTTTTTTAAATTGCTGTCATCTGAACATATTTTGATCAGGCAAGATATCTAAGGAACTATTTTTCTGATTGTCATCAAACTTGGTCTACATTACACTACTTAGTAAGGTGGTATAATGTTTATATATTTAGTTTATACTGTATCCATATTATTAAAATTGTGACAATTTGAATATTTTTAATGACATGACTTACCGGTATCTGAATTACAGTTTTGTTAATAATTTCTTCAGTCCTGGGACACATATATAGTTCTTAGTAAATGACGAGTGTATGTGTTTTGTTCATATTGTGTACCTGTTGTAAAAATGGCAGCCATTTGAGCAATTACTGCTGTGTTCTGTTTTTATTACGTTGGTTGTTTTTATGCGTACTTACGAATAATTTATACAGATTTTGTGCTTAGAAGTAATGAAATGGAAATAATAATACTTTTGTGTAGAATGTGTGTGGTTTATTTTGCCATGCAAGAAGTTGCATTGTAGTTTTATCAGTGAAATTGTTGATCAGACTCATGTTGCAATAAGTTGGAAGGGAAGGTAAGGGGGCATTATGATTGGCTGTGTATCCTGACCTATGGCATGACCTTATCACTAGTCATCCTGGGTGTATGGATTGAAGAAATAATGTGGAAATGTATGATAATTTAATTTACAGTTTAATACTATATAGCTCTCTTTGTGCATACATGCTGCATTCGTACCCAAACACGAATGACACACTCACAGAATCAGGACCATCTGAGCAAAACAACTATCAACGTTGTGGTCGACTGAAAAACTAAATATCAGAGTCATCCCTTCAGTAACAACATAATACATAGCACCAAACTACAATCAAAATTGATAAAGAAAGCAAACTACAATGGAGGGAAAACAACAATACATTTTAAATAGAATAAGATGAATTTAGAAATAAAATGCCCTCTGAAATTAAATAAAAATTCAAATCATTTTATTTTTACTTTAAAATCAACCACCTCTGATTTTAAAGTAGATTTGTTCAATCAAATGTTTATAAAAATTATTCCAGCATCACTAGTAGAGCGTGGTACGATGGCCTCTGGGTAGCAAACTGTAGGTCTTCGAAAATAAAAAATAAAAGAAATATCAGTCCGTTGCAAATATAATTTAAGTTGAAACTATATTACCTTGAAAGCAATGAAATGTATTACTGCCACACATCATAATACATTCACATTCAACACATTTTTGCACCATATACAACACACACAACCTATTTTAAAATATTCCTCTTGCCAGAAAAAAAGCATGTCTCTCTCCATAGATAAAAATGTTTTCTTTTTGCCGTAATGATTGTCCAAAGCAGTGGTCAAATGATTAAAATGATAACCCACAAACAGAGTAATTTAAGTAACAAAACATATGCTATGATTAAGATACAATTTGAATTTAACACAATTAATAAAATATATCAAACCCTAATACATGTGATGATCCCATTACAACGTAAACTTCCTGGTAGTTGCGGCGATGAGTCAAGCGGTAGTAAACGTAAGGAAGAAGTTCTTTCCATAAAAGAGACGGTCGAAATACTGAAAAAAATAGATCCCGGTACATTTGCTAAATATCTTAGCTTATCTTATGATGTCGGCATTTCAACAATTTACTACATAAACAGAAAAATCAACTTTGTATGTTTTATTCCGACTGAAACGCCAAGAAAAAAATGAAAAACAATGCATGTAAGTAAAAGTGGTGATCTTGATGAAGCTCTTATTTAGTGGCATCGTGTGCGGAGAAGTCAAGGTGTTAGCATTTCTTGACCTATGCTGATTGTACTGGCAAAGATCTTCCATGCTGAACTGAAACTTTCCTACAAGTGCGACTTTTCGTTAGGATCATCAGGCTACAGCAACACTTCACAGAGATAATATTTCTGTCATGTATATGCCTCATAATTCCACCGCTCTCATACAACCACAGGATCAGGAAATACTGCACTTCGTTAAATGCAGTTATCACACGGAGTACATGAGTTCATTTTTATCTTATCTGAATGGCGGCAAAACCATTGCTGAAATAAAGAATGCCTACACAGTTAAGGATGTGGTGTGGGCGCTAGCTCGTGCGTGGGAAAGTTTGCCCGTATGCACATTACACGAGGTGTCTTTGTTTCTTTCTCACTCCAAGTCAGCTCGTGCTTGCTTGTCACACACAGCTCCAGTGAGCGTGCTCTCCACAATGTCACTATGCAATTGTGGATACAGCTGTCGCCCACCACCCTACCCACCCCACCCCAACTGACTTCACAACACAAGTCAGCAAAGTTCTACAGGGAATAAATTTTTCATGTACAAAGTTTTCCGCATATCGCTGAATTATTCAATGTTGTATTTTTTTAAATTATTGTAATTAATTTTTTTTATTAGTTTTAATTTTTGCTATTCATGGCGTTAGTAGGCCACCATCTTTAGAGAAGTATTCGTATTGGTAATTGCCACCTATGCTGTTGTCATACATTCTGCTACATTTCTGCCAGAAACCATTGTCTTGATTGACACATCGGACTTCTTGTGTGCTGAATTCCGTTGAAACAACATTGGCCACCCATCTTAACAATGAACTTCTGTTATTCGGAAATTTCTGTTAGCAGGAATGTTTAGGTTACAAACATTCTGAATCCAGGGTGCCCCGATGTACTACCTGCTTGCAAAGTTTTGTGTATGACAAATGGTAGCCTACTTGAATGTAATATTGTCTAAAAGTAAAAATTACATTTGTAACTGTAGATAGGATCTAACGGTTTCTTGATTTTCACATGAAGGTCCAAATTACAAGTGTGTCAGCTGTTGTTTCATTTATGATACGTTGTGACTGTTTTGACAAGATATAGCTTGTGACTAAGAACACATTTATTTATTCTCAACAACAACACAGTGTGAAAAAATTGATGCTACAGTTTCAGTATTTGTATTGCCAGGATGCTACAATGCTTGCATTATGAGTGTTGAGTTGCGCCACTCGCGTTATCATAGAATGGCATTAACAGCTATTAGTATGAGAGTTCTTTAATGTCACATAAATGCTTTGATGAATTATAAGCTTCCATCACACCAGTTGAGTTTGTCATGCCTAAATTGTGTTACATTTGTTCTAACAATTAAATGATTATTAATTTACTTTTGGATTTAAGAGGTTTCTGCTAGACTTACCTGTTTTTAAAATATACGTGTGTGTTGTGGTTTTATTCTGTTAACTTTTACAAATTTTCCTTAAAGACTGGTTTTGTGTGATTTTATTTTACAGAGACTATTTAAAAAAAAAAAAGTGTACATAACAAAGTTGTAGAACTTTAAACTAATACTTGAGAGATAGTTACATTTTATTGGAACTGTCTTGCAGTCGACTCCGTAGAATTGGAACCCGAGATAGAAATTGTAGTTATATTTTTCTACAGCTACCAACAGGTTAACATAAATAAATCGACAGTATAGTACTGTTTGCAAAAAGTAAATGTTTAGATTTGAGCATCTATAGGTCTTTGATAGTTAACATACCATATTGTACACAATCAGCTGATTTTGAAAGTCAGTATTGAATAACCAGAAAACTGCAATCCTAGAAAATAGTTACTAAAAATTTGTTTGTAAAAAGTTTTGTCAGAAGTGATGCATTACTAAACAGTTTCAGACCTTAAAATTTTGTACCTTATTTGAGGTGTTGCCGTGAAAAAGTAGATCTTAATGAATTTGACAAAGGGTTTTTATCAAAGATAGTCTTTTTTTTAAATTTTTAGTATGTTATAAATATTTATTGACTTTCAAAAACATACCGGTTGTATACATCACTGTAACCTACCGTTCTGCCTTGGCGCCTCTCATTTCAGGTACATTGTAGCATTTGTTGTTTTTTAGATAACTGCACATCATAAATACGTCTACCGTCGGTAAATTATCGGACTGAGCTTTGACGTACCGGTCACACAATGCCATCATACGTAACAACATGTACGAGCACAGTATAAGTTAATACATCCTTTCACCGCAGTTTTGTGTTTTCGCCGATGAAGGAACGCGAGTGTTTACGTTTCCATGCTGCTGATGACTTGGACCAATCAAAAGATGTTCACAGACACGACCGTATCAGCTGTTATTTTCATGATTTTATTTTCCGTCTCATTTCTAAACGAAAGTGTTTAGAAGAAAAATTATTTTTGCTGTCTTCATATTTCTTGTTTATAATTAATATGACATACATTTCAACTAATTAAAAATTTTATGCAGCACCCCCACATCCGAAATTTTTAATTGTTGTTGTAATCTGAGCAGTCGGGTGACAAAATATATTTATAGTTCATATACACAATATGATGGTTTCTATAAGTAAGTGTTCTTACAGGTGAATTGCAGAGTGAAGGCAAAATAATTGTAATTTTCAACAATATGGGATTATTTACATCGCAAATAATTAATTTTTGCATTGTTTTAATGAGTAATTAGGATATTTGTAACTCTATATCACGGTAATGTTATGTTTTGTATGTGGTGCAATATTTATGAATTTAAAAAAAAATTGTGATGGCCTAGGATTCAAATCAGAATAAAATGATTAACAGAAGTTTACTGATTGTTTTACCAGGGCACATGTGTATGATGAAACTTAAAGTAACCTGAGTATAGAGCTACAAATAGTTTGATTTTAAACTGGAGAGTTCTAAAATATAAATGGCATATTATGTAAGATTATTATTGTCATTGAGTTTTATTACCTGCACAATTAAAGTGATTTTGTATCTTCTAGCTTTCTTCAATATGGTGATAACAATTAATGAACGTAAGCTGTGATGTAGATATTTTACACATTTATAACACGGGAATATAGTTCTTAACATGGAAATGCTTTGAATTATATATTGTACCAGTACGTTTCATTTGTACATGGTGTGTTAATTTGTCACAGAAATCATATATGGTACAAGTCAAAACAATTTGCACTTTTATTGTATTTTTTTTTTTTTCATGTAATATTATCACCATACGTTAATTTTTAACTTTTGATGTTAGTAATTGTAAACTTGGATGGCATTAACTTGTACCTCAAAACCCATGTAAACAAATAATTCTGGTTTTGTTATATATATTGTCCTAACAACTTAATGATAGGTGCAAGTTGCAACTTGATACACATTTTTGCCTGTGTAATTTAATGCCTTGTATTTTAGGTTTCCCATAAACAATCAACTATCAATGAAGCATCTCATTGTTTTATCTGACAGTGTGTTCACATTAGCTGCGAAGGTGTGATATAGCGGGGCTGGTCGCCGATGTAGGATTTAATGACGTCTCACCAGTGACGGAGTCTTCTGTGGCCACTTGATGGTGGCAGCAAAATTTGCTGTTTTGAAACTAAAATAACTAGTATAACAATACCAGTTTTTGTGCAACAAGTAGCTCAGTTTTATTTTTAATACATGTTCCTGTGATTTGCTCTGCCTGTCACCCATCATGCACTCATGTCTTTCTGTATGACTGTCCGTTGTTACCAGCAGATCCTTGTAATCTACATTTGCTTATATTCCATCCAGCACGAAGTTGACATCTAAGTGGTACTTGCAAGCATGTGTTGAATGAGTAGCAATTTAACACCATGTTGGTGTAAGTGCACAAGTGCACAATGTTTGGAAAGGCCGTCACACACATTTTCTGATGACTGTGTAATGGAGGTTTTATTGTGCAATTTAATAATAATAATAATAATATTTGAATACCTATTGGTCAGGTGTTACGGATTTATCGGGCTATCGCAAAATAATAAGTTTTACCAGAGAGTTAGTACTGTGGGTTTTAAACAAGTGTTTCTTAACAATGGAAATAAGTGAAAAGTTAGCAATTCCAACATGGCTTGTTCTGATAGCTTGTGTGTGCGAGTACAGTGTTGCTGTTGTTGCCTTCCCTTCCTCTACTAACTGTCGTGTGTGTTGCCGTGTACTAACCGTGTGCTCCCCCTTCCCCTCCCTCCGTCCTCGGGCAGAGTCTCCGGAGGTAGACCTCATCTACCAGGTACTGAAGCAGGCAGGTGAGATAAGTGGCCGCCGGCCACACGAGACAACCCCGGCCCCCGTCAAGTCTACCCGGCCCTCGCCAGAGGTGACCAATGGCGGCGGTGGCGGGGGGAGCGGCGGCAGCTCGGGCGCGTCCAGCGTGGGGTCGCTGCACCGTCGTGGGGGAGCCCAGCAGCTACGGGGAGCGTCCAGCTCGCTCGCAGTGGCCCCAGTCCCGCATGCCTCCACCTCAGGTGTGTTTGCTAGGCAGTCACTCGTGTCTGCCCCGACTCCTGCATGATCTGTGCACTTTGTTGTGACGACCAGCGCTGGCTTCACGCTCTCACCAGCCCGTGGCCCATGTATTGTTACCTTTGCGTCACTGCCCTTATCTTTTGAGCAAAAACAAAGCTTTCAATAGTTTATCACGACTAGGCTTTGAATGCTGCAATCCTATATTGCCGTACCAGTGCGCTGGAGAGCAGTCGTATTTAGTCTACAGAAGCAACTTAACATGTTTTATTTCTTGTTCCAACTATGTTTTGTTTATCATTGATTCAGAAATATAGAGGTTCAGCTATAGGTAAGACTTTTATAATCCACACCTGTATGAAATGATCACTTCAGTATGTAGAATCATGTTAACAGTGTTTGTGACAGGATCATAAAAATATATTGTTTCATCAGTGAAAATGTAAAGAGGTTTGTTGGTGATGGATGGTTTGTGGTAGGTGCGTTTAGAGGAATTTCGTTTCCTTTGTAGTGAAGCAGTAGTTTCCGAGTGAATTTTGGCGGTTCATAATGATGGGTGAGGCACCAGCGGCTCAGCTCATGTCCGACCACTTTGTGGCAGTCGGACATGTAGAAATAAGAAAAGCTGCATTCGTGAACAAGGTCAGGTCTGTTGACTACGACTCTTCAAATACACACTTTGGATGAGTAAATTGCTTGCTGTGAAATAATTGGCTGCTTTTTCAAAGAAGTAACATGACAGTGATGAGAACGGGGAGGGACGAGTATATATTTTATTTCTTCACTTTTTGTACAAGCTTCTTCTTGGAGACAGATAAGTTTGTATTGGAACATCAGCGTTATAAACAGTGCTAAATTTTATTTTGGTTTATTTAATTAGAACTGTAATTCTCTGTAGCACCTTCCAACTGAAACATAATACAGTACTTAATCTTAAGTATACCGTAAACACCTGATTATCCAAGTTAATTGTCGGGCAACACACTGATAAATGGGAAACGCTGATTATCCGAAAATAGCCCATTGGCAAATGTAAAATAAAATTTAATTTGTTTATAATTCAGTAAAATACTCTTTAACATCATATGGTTTTACCTACAAAATATCATGTTTACTCATTAATAGTGTGGTGGTACTGTTTCTCTCATGTACACCCCACGCTGCGATGTACAAAATACTGTGGCACTCACTCGTACCAAGCCATAATTATTACCAAGCTTGAACTGACCACAGCATCACGTGCGGTAGAGAGAGAGCTCTTATCTCAGGGTATCACATGGGCTCAAAGGCATGCAAGAGCAGCACGAAAATTATTAAAAAGTCATTCTTAGGCAAAAGAAACTTTTACTGCCGCGCGAATTCATACATACCACAACTAAAAAAAAACATAAGAAAGACTCCACCGGTGGGCTACTCACATTACATAATAAACTAAACTGCCAAAAGAAAAAGAAAGTTCCTTCGGGGCCGCGTACATCACACTCTACCGGAATGCCTCAGCAAAACTCGCGCTCTAAAGAAACTATCGCCGTAACATAATAAATAATGAAAGACAGCAAATTCTACAAGGCCGAATTATAACTTTAGCTTGCCATCGCACGGGCCACCCGACCACGTGGGCGAAACCCCTCTCTTACGAGCGCGGTTACGGCACATCTTCATCACACGAGCGGTCAAGCAGAACTGGGGGGAGTCCAGGGCACACATGGCCGGCCAAGGGTGCCATAGCCTCCAACCCAGCGCACCAATCCCTCTGGAACTCTTTTAATTATATTGGCTTCTACGGGCTGCACAGAACTCTCAAATTAAAGTGTATGATTCTTAGTAGTAAGTTATTAATACATAAATTCCAGTCGGCGAAAAGAAAACAGATTGACGTGAAATTATATAAAATACTAAGGGCGGCATTGGCGTTATGATACATTATCGGCCATCGCCGGAAACTTTGCAACTGGCAATTCCAAGAATTCAAGGCCTTTTGTTCAGCGTCACGTGCTGCCCAGGCGCTAGCCTGTTGCACTCCTTGGTCATCACCAACAACCAAACTTACACAAAAACTAAAATGTTAAATACATCTTTTGGCCCGTAAATTACGTCAAAAAGTTACTTAGATAAAATTCTTGAAATACAAAACGAAACAAAATGAGACTAGTCTCAACTTCCTGTGACAAAATTAACTAATGAAAATTATTAACATCGTTAATTATGAAAATTAAACATTAGCCCTATGTAGCCCACCACAACGATTATGGTTTAATTAGTTACAAAAGGTTTTATCTTAAATGCTAGCTTCTTGCTTCAGGATGGCATTCCATAGCCTCGCAGGACTAAAGTTCATCCACATATCTTGATATCAAAAATTACTGTAGCTGAATAAATTAATAAAAGAAAGAAAATTTACTCTTTAATTATTGAAATGACTTCTCGGCAAACAGACGATGCATTCACTCAGTAAGCCGGGCAGGCTCACCACACTTGGACCGAGCAACCATGAAATGTGGGGCTTTACTTCATATCGCACACAATTAAGTTATAAAATTGGGTCAAAATAACTGGTAGCTGCCTTAGTGAGTGGGCTGGCATTGTGGTCGGTGTTTTATCTACACTGGGGTCGAGCAAATATCATAAAAAAAAAATACAAAAATTAACATTGCCGGTGAGGCCAGTTACTCTACAATAGCGCATCTTTTTTTTCCCCAAGATAAATCAAAATATTTCTGAGGTACAAGGTAAACATGAGAAAGAGTGATATTTAAATCCAGTGAATCCATTCTTGGATGCCAAAGTTGACATTCTTACGTTACAAAATGTCATTTACAATTTTCTTTTATGCTAAACACACAAAATGCTCCACAGATAGTCAGAAAACCGATTAATCTGTGTACGAATCAGGACGGACGTGTTTGCAGGCTGGGGTCAAAATTTTGAATTTTAAAATTTGGAGTAGCATATTTAGTGTTTTCTGGCAGCATCCGTGGTCCTCCTTTCTAAAACTTTGTTAATAAGATGTTTCCTACAAAAATATTTTAGCTCCCATACAAGGCCGTTAGGGTTCAAGGTCATAAGTGTTGTATATGGTAACGTTGATTGTAATGCATTGCTGTGTTGTGTGTGTAGAAGACTGTGCTTGAGCTGGCAACCCTGGATGTAATGTAGCCAACTATTGTTGATTGTTTTCACTATGTGCATCTGGCAAGATGTGCTGGATTGGAGTTCTGTTCAGTTTAGCAAAGAAATGTAGTTCTGGGCCATGAGCACGGTCGTAGAAGAACAGGTCTGGACACTCGCCTGGAAACTTGACCCCCTTGTTGTTTGGCTGCAGTTCACCAAGTTACTGAGAATGTTGTGCTATATTGGCACTGCAGTCACGGCGGTCAGGCTCAAACTCCGCCCACTTCCCTCCCACAAAGATAAGCAATTTATCAAAATGTATTTTTTATCAATTTATGAAATACTTACTTCGCTCACAATCCTAAAGCATGGCTCCAGCAATCTTTATTTACTTAATAATGTAAATGTTTGAAAAAAGTAGGTGGAGTTTGAGCCCGACTGCTCTGACTGCAGCGCCAATAAAGCACAACATTCTCTGTAACTTGGCGAACTGCAGCCAAACAACAAGTAGGTCAAGCAAAATACATGGGTAGATAGGCGAGTGTCCAGACTTGTACTTCTACGACCGTGGCCATGAGTTAATTTTATTCTACTGTAGTAACCAGGCAACACAAAGCACCCTTCTCCGTGATGTCTGCCTCCTGTTTTCGTGACTGCGTGCTTTTTATAAACATGAGTGCGTGAATTTGCGTGGTGCTGCAAGATGATAGTTTTGAACGTAGTAATATGAGAGTAACTAGATGTGAGCAAAATTTTACATTTTTTTTTACTAATGCCTACATTATTTTAAACTTGGAACAGCTGAACAATTGAGATCTGTTTTTATCCACCTCAGGCTAAACTTTGGGTCAGCCATAGCTGGAGGTTTAGTCAAATATTGTGTTAAATCACCTGCTGCTGACGTGTGACGGGCACTTTAACCTGCGCCTATCTTAACAGGCGGATGAAGCAGTGTTGATGTAGATATCTGGAGGTGAAGTGCATACCTCACAGTTTCGTTGAAGTGAAGTGAAGGAGCGAAAAATCACTGTTAATAGGCAGAGGATGAGGTACACTGAGGATGAATTAAAATTTAAACTTCTTGGTTTTTAATTTTTCTCTGTCATTATCACTGTATATGTACCTAATTTTCGTCAGATTCACCAAATTATGGAACAACCTAACAAACACAAACTTTTTGTATTTTATTAAAAAAAAAAACACTTTACGATGAAAAATGAATGGAAATGTATCCTAAAATGTATGAACACTATCTATTTGACTAAGCAAACAATGTTGCTTATTATCTTAGTTTCCTTTTAGGTTAATGTGATAATAAAAACAAAGCACATTCATGTGATCACCTTAACTTGACCCTACATGTGTATAAATGCAATAATACGATGGTAAAGTAGTATGGCTACTATGTATCATGCTGCCAACAACTGTCGGCAAGGAAAATATTTGCTTACAAATAGTAAGTTTAGCATTTTTTCATATCAGCTGTAGTGCCAGTATAATACCTACGTGGTTCTGTTACGACTCCGTTTATTTTATTTGAAGGGAGAGGAGAACTTAACTTTTTGTCTTTTGTGAGACGAGTGTTTTGCATTTGTAATCTGAAGCTGTATCCAATCTGTCATAATAGCATCTTAATATTTTAAGGCATGACTGGAAAATGTTACTGGACAGAAACCAACTCAACAGGCATTGTTCTAGAAACGCAACAGAAATAACGCAATACCTATGATGCATGTTACGATGCTGTGAGTACACAAGAAAAACATTCCAGAGACATTAACCATGTACGTAAGCATGATGTGTGGGAAGAAATATTTCAACGAATAAATCACAGCTGTATCAGATTCATAATATTATTATTTGAAACAACCGCTGGCTGGGAAACAGTTCATAAATTCACTATTTAGTATCAAGCACATGGACAGTGCGTAGCCACTATTGTGCGACATGAGCCTTGTACGGCAATAAGTAAGATTGCATTACTGAACTAACCTGCTATTAATAGACATTTTATTTTTGCAGAATTGTTTTTTCAACGCAACATTTGAGTTATGCCTTAAACCTGTTAAGTAAACATTTTATGTAGAAATCTTAATTTTACTATTTAGAATTTATTGGTTTGTGGACATACGTCATTGCTCATGTTTTGAGCTCAAACTTGTGTTGAATGACAAAGTTGTTTTCAACTTGTGTTGTTTATTATATTTTGAGTTTTTTCTGCTGTTCACTATTTTTTTGTCTATTTCCTTTTTTTTTTTTTTTTTTTTTTTTTTTTTTTTTTTTTTTTTTTTTTTTTTTTTTTTTTTTTTTTTTTTTTTTTTTTTTTTTTTTTTTTTTTTTTTTTTTTTTTTTTTTTTTTTTTTTTTTTTTTTTCATATTGGGAATCTGGTTCAATGTTTGTGTCTTTCTTTTTTTTGTCAATATTCGACTGAATTATATCTCTAGAATTCTTCTGTTGCGTAATATAATAATTAATAAAAAAACTGACAGAATTCTTCTAGATTTTTTTATGTTTTTATATAGTTGTTTGTTCTTTGTCATTTAGCACAAGCTTGATTAACAAATCATGAGCAATGGCGTATGTCCACAAACTAATAAATTCTAATTATTAACTCCCATTGCAACAAACACTTAAAAATTTCAATAATTATATTGGCCCAGTCACCTCGTTACGCAAATAACGAACAACTACTGCTTACCGAAAGTGTTTTCATTACGACGCCAGAAAAACAAACATTACCAAATTCTGGTTACTTTCATTAACCAACATGTATGGTATGGAACTAGGCTTACTGATGCAAGATATTTTAATATGTTATGTTGGCAGTATGTAAAGTGGACATCAGTTGTTGTATTTATTCATTTACTACAAAGAGAAAGGAAACATGGGCAAGACAATAGACACCCAAGTACAGCAGGACTAATATAACAAGCAACCTAGCTAAGAGGTATGTAGTTGTACAATAGGAAGTATAGCACAGTGAAACGGCTTCCCTCGCCCGCATGCACCAGGTGCGGGTATCCTGGTATCGTGGTCAACCTGGGGAGGGCGAGCTACCCTACAACTGCTGTCTAAAGTACTAATACTCAAAGTTGCTGTGTGTGTAGTTAGGCAAAGTGTGCAGTATGTTGTAGTTACTAACTAATCTGTAAAGTAGGTCATAATCTCCTTTTAAGTATTTACGTAGGCCTTTTGGCCTGGCACCATGATGAGGGATTTTTAAGCCAATATGATGTAGAATATTAGGACAGGAAATGTGGTTAGTTAAAATGTTGTGTATGGACAGGCCATCTATGAATGATCTTCTTTGGGAGAGTTGGATGGGAATGAAACCTGTGTGAAATTTCAGTTTTCTATAGATGTATTTATTTTAAATTTTTCCAATTTGTGACTGTCTGATAAAGATACGGAATTCCAAATGACTGAACCATATTGTAATTTAGAACAGATAAGAGAGTAATATAATCGGATGGTAGACTCAGGGTTAGCAGCGTAGTAAGTAATGTGCTTAATGAGTCTGAAGATTCTATTAGTGGCACTTTTAAGGTGGTCAACATAATAATGAAAGAAAAGTTTCTCTTGAAACAGGATTCCCGGATCTTTAATGTAAGAGTTGAATTGTAAGGTTTGATCAAGAAGTACGTAGGGAAATTAGTTAGGCTTATGTTTCCTGGTAAAACAAACAATCTTCTATGGTTTAAATTTTACTGCTCAGTTTTAAGTCCTCAGCAAAAAGGGAAATATTGTGATGTGTAGCTGCCCCTTTTTTATATGGGGCGTTACACGGGATTTCTAGCACTGCGCTGGACAGTGCAGACACCTGATTATGTCGTCTCTAGGCCCGTGATGGTAGAAGGCCTGAATGTGGGTATGTCGGGTGTCACAATTAACAAGATCGTTATACGTTACGGTGCGCGTCTCACCCATTTATTGACATGTTAATGTCCCACACACTATACAGCAAGGGTGACGTCGCT
>PNEQ01088722.1:0-12938 GCA_003012365.1 Medauroidea extradentata | reverse complement strand
AGCCCATGCTTAGGTCTCAAGCCTACATGCGTCTCGAGTACTCGTGCTCTCATTACTGCGCGCCTACGTCTATACACGTGGACGTCTTACCACACTTGTCATGCTAGTACTAAAGACACGTCTGACTGCTCTGACTGCTAACTAGCAACTGACATCACAGCACGTCTTACTGCGCGGGCGTATGACTGAACATTCTTACAACACGTCATGCCTCGCGGACTGCTAACTACGAACTGTCTCGCGCTCTGAGCGCGGCGGGGGCGGGCCGGCTAGCACGCGGCTGACGCCTGAGTTGTCGCCTGACGGCAACTAGCCAATGGCGATTGGCGAGCTACTGGGTGTAGTGAACTAAACTACACACTGGGTGTCCACAATTACTTACAGTCCCTTACAGATGTTTAATTACTTTTGAGATATCATCCTTGAAGATGATGAAAAGAGGTGACAAGCTGCTTCCTTGGTGAACACCGGATGTGAAGGGTTTATGATGAAATAATTTATATTTTATCTTTATGTGCAAGTTGTGATTGCTTAGGTAATTAGATAGTTATTTGACTGTATTGTCGTGGATCCTAGCAGTGTGTATTTTATTGACAAATAAATTCTTATTGACATTGTCAAAGACTCTAGAAAAATTAAAGAGCATATAGCATCAGATTGCTCCCTTTAGATGACAGTCTTGTAAACAGAGCAGAATTAAAGCAAATTGGTGCTGGTTGTTTTATTTGGTACAAAGCCGTGCTGAAAAGGAAAATGGTGATTATAAGTGTGAAATATTGTATGTTTATGAAGCATCTTCTCAAATACTTTTGAGAAAGTGGAGAGTAAAGAAATAGCTCTGTAGTTATCACAATTTGTCTTAGGCTCTTCCTTGTGGATAGGGACAACAGTTGCTGTTTGCCATAAAATGGGGAAGTGCCTGCTGGTGTAGCAGAGGTTGTTAATGTGAGTGAGAATAGGAATGAAAATATCTGTACAACCTTTAATGATGAAGTTAAAAATACCATCTGGTCTTTTTGGTAACGAAGGTTTGAGTTGCTTGATGCTTCATTGTACCATTGATGGGTTGATATGTAAGTATGAGGTGGAATGGGGTGAAGGAGTATGACTATAAGGGTTTCAGGTATGTTATGAGTTATAGAAGGCAGAAGTAAGGTTATCTGCAAAACAGTTAGCAATTTGACCTGCATCTGTTGCATGGCTGTTGCTATAAATGAGAGAAATATCACTGTTGTAATCCTTCATGGTTTTCACATATTGCCAGAATTTTTTAGAGTTCTTTTTTATATTAGCTTTAACTTGGCTGAAGAATTTATTCTTATCACATTTTAAGATAGGTTTAGCAACTTTACGATAGTGTGCAAAAAGTGAATACTGTAGTACCGGTAGTTAAGATTGTGAGTCCGTCTAAATAATTTGCGATAATGGTTTTTTTGTTTGAGAGTGAATATTAGTGTTTTTGAAAACCATTTAGGGTATAACGAACTAGATTTCTTACAGCCAGGTATATAAATGGTTTTAGCTTCTTTAACTTTGTCGGTGAGATAATATACTTTTTCGTCGACTGATGGAGATTTTCCCTGATGTGATTACGAAGGGTATGATACAGAGGCAGATAGTCTCCTTTGTTGTAAAGTGGTTTACTCGAAGCACCGTAGCTCAAAGGAGGTGTTTGCACTTCACAGGAGATTAGTAAGACTCTGTGATGTCTGTCTCCTGGAACCAAAGCTTTATTTTTGGTATTGGCGAGACATAAGTCCAGCAGATGTGTTGGCGGAACTAATGCGTTCAATTGTTTCAGATTGAGGGTTTGCTGTGAAGTTCAGTAATTTATCTGCCTTTAGTTTTGTTACATATTGAGTGATGTCCTGTGAATGAAGGTCAGTCCAATTTATACCACGGACATTGAAGTCACCCATTACAATAAGTTACTCCTGAATGTGAGCTAATTTAGCACTAATATAGTTCTAGTAGGTAGTATAAATTACTACAGAATTGTCTGGTGGGAAGTAGATTGTTCGTAACAAACAACTTCACTTGTTGAGCTTTAAACTGGATCCAAACTGCTTCAGCGTCAAGACGTTTTGGCATAATGACTAGTTCCGCAGTTATGGCGGGAATGTGACGATCGTTGGCAGTAAATGATGATTATGAAGTTGCGTTCCTCATTTTATTTACAATATATTACAACTGGTAGGCTTTCGGATACGTAACTGTCTGCCAAATATCGATGGTAAAACATCAACTGAATATTTCACTGGAGGTTAGCTTAACCGGATTCTGGCAAACAGGAAGATTTAGCCAAAGGTAATAAAACCAGACCCGAGTATAGTTTTCACGACAGTGAAGAGATAGAATTGTAGCAAACATAATACCCTTCACCCATTAGGATTGTGCAATGTTTTGGTACGTTATAGCTCATGATACAGAATTATCGTAATATTGAAACTGTGATGCAGTACGGAAGGGGTAATTAATCTGTTGATGGTATTGCAGTTTTGGTGGCATTCTAATACAAATTACAGTAATGCTACTGATAGTTGTAGATGAGTAATATGAAAATATTTACTCCCAAAAACATCTCTTGACTTCAAAATACAGTACGTAGTTTTGTAATAATTATGTTTACAGTACTACTTACCTTACATATATTAGCTGTATCTAGTCATTAAGATACAACATTTATTAGTATGGTTAGCAAATAATAAAACTGTATTGATAATAGTGATGCTAAAGAGACATAATGGCAAACTGTTAGAGATGTACCAGCTTGGGAACGTGGGGTCGTAGGTTGTAGACAAACACTGCTGTGACACTTTCGGAGACTGTAAATGGGTTACTTGAAAGTTTTTAAATAGACATTATTTCATTGCTGCTCGTGAGACGAGAAAGTATACACATAAATAAATATATTAACTATTGATAATATGGCAAGACATGAGGATTAGAAACTGTAAATAAGTAAGCACATTTTTCCTTCCTAGAAATATATTATCAAAGTAGATGCAGCCTTGCCTATAAATTTCCGTCAGCCAGTACTGAAACCTAGAGACCAGGTAACTTATTTTAACCAGATATGTTACAGTACAACAGGGCACCGTTGTTCTCAGGTTCAAAAGTACACTATACACTGTACATGTTTCTACATATACAGTATACTGTTATTGTTTGGTTGGTGGTACGACAGGGGTCAAGCTGGTTTGTAAAGCGCGTGAAGCCAGCTTGGTTGGCATGCTGGTGTGAGCCAAGTACTTCAGTCGTGACTGCTCAGCAGAAGAGTAGCAGATCTTGGACGAAGCTGTACTCGACTGTACATGTTTATCGCAGCATCAAGCTGTGCTTTGCTTACACCAAGATAATACTATCAGTGCACAGTGAATATTGTTGTGTTTATGACCTTGAAGGTGGCGCCTCACTGCTTGTGTTTCACATCAACTACTGTAATCATGTTACTAGAGTACTGTATGTATTTTCACTGAAATTACCACAAATTTCGTATTATAGCTATTTGACAATTTGCAAATATCTTCGGAGATAGTCACTGTATTCCTCTTATAACTGTGAAATGTTGAGCTTCAATTTATATGAACATTTATATTTGAATAATATTGTAATTATTGGTTAGATGTAATGGGTTTGTGTGTGAATTGCAAGATAGTGTATTTTACCACAGCCCTACAACTATACATTTTAAATAAATATTTTTGAACGATAAAAATTAACAAAAGAAAGAATACTGTAATTGCAACATGAGTAGTGTGGCCCAACCTTCAGTCTAGTCTCTGACTCAGCATGTACGTATCGTAGCCTGTGTCACGTGGCATCGTGCATCACTCCCTTGTTTGTTATATACGTACGTGCCTTATTTGCTAGAGTGCTTCATTACTTGTATGAACTATGAACTTTTGTCTATAGTTACGTGTACAAAACTAAAATGTGTTCCTGCAATAATTCTCATTAACGCACCATCAGTATGTGCATGCACATTTATATTTACCATTATTTTTTTAAGTTCAATAGAAATATGCTACAATTGTTTGTAAGCGTTAAAGTTAAAGTCAGTAGATGTTTGCTGTAATAATCCCATATTAATCATGAAAGTTGTTCTGTATTCCACAATTGTAACCTTTCATTGGTATCTTTGACCTTGGCTTAAGGCCACTGCCTACCTCCAGATGCCATTTGGCTCAGTATTTGTTGAACTACATAAATGCCACCACTGATTTTTTGCTTGTTAATCCTAGTGTGACCTGCATTGCCATATGTTGGCTGTTATTTTAATGCCTTGGAAACTGAGATGAAATAAGTATTTTATTTCAAAAACACCATAGGACCCTTGCTCATAAATGTTACTCCATGTGTTAATTCATGTGGCATTATTTTGGTCATGTTGGTTGGCAGAAATGGTTTCTGTCAGATGGCTATGTTGCGACGGGTGAGCAAGTCTCTAGGCAATATAGTTTAACATGTTATATCGTTGTTCTGTTGGAGACTCCAAGGCAGGCAGCTCCTTAATTGAAGTTTATGTATCATTGATCAGTTAGACAGGAGAACTCATTGATCTAGGTCTAGTTCTTGTCAATTCACATAGTTCCATATCATCCTTCCCTCCCTCTCCCTCCTGCCAAACACCACAATCCTTCTCCTCAAGAGTCGGTCGACACAACGAGAACAGAGTGGTATGGTGGGGAGGTCTCTTACACTTTGTACATACCTATGAACAACTACGTACAAGCTAGCACAAAGCCCACAGTTGTCTTTCGTGACTTCAGAAGAGTCTTGAAGGTAGTGGGCAGATTTGAGCATGTTCATTTACAAATAAACTTCGCAGTTGGCACATGTGTTCTTGGTATTCATGATTTGTCAAGTGCTGTTCATTGTATCCTTGACGAGCTGCATTTATGTTTAGTTATACACATGGTCAGCTCCACCTTACCCCTGTCTAACCACCTGACTTAGTGAAGACGCATTGTCAGAATTCACCAGTCTTAAGTCCTTTTTCTGGCATTAAGATCTAGGGACGTTCATTGAGGTTGAGATGTCACAATTTTGTTGTTCAAATTTTTTAATAGGTCGTACAGTTTTGTAAAGGAAGCACTTGAACTACAATGTTTTCTTCACACACAGTGTGTAAAGAGTGCATTCAACTTTTTGTTACTACGTATTAACTATCTTTGATGAGCTTGTTTTTTGTAAATTAAAAATGGTGAACTTTGTAAAATCATGTGACAAATTGTGGGTACATGCCTGATGAAAGAATGGAGGACAAGTAACACAATAATTAAATAATTCAGACTACCTGTAATTAATCATACAGGAATATGAACAGCATTAAAGACAGTTCTCACGTTCAAATAGTTTCCACACCTGTTTACACTTAAAATGCAGGTGAAAACAGATGTAGTGGGCGTAAGTACAGCGTGAAAATGCATTATGGCTTTGTGTGATGCTCAGTGAAGCAGCCATGTCTCACAGAAGTGACATGTACAAGAGAGACAGTGATGAATGTAATGTATCGCCGTGAGCACGCACTATACCTGGGACATGTCTCCTCTAAGCAGATGGTAGCTGCTTGCAGTTTCATGGCACACTGTGTTGAGAGGATAGGTCACATCTTGTGCTCAAGTTATTAATATTCATTTAGTCATAGTCACACTATGTCTCTTTACTAGAATTATTACATTTGACCAATATGTGCAAGTTTTTTGTACTCAATTGTTACTGTTGGAGGTATTTACTAAACGGTTGGGTGACAGGTGTCAGTACTGTAGTAAATGTTATACAGTATTACTCATGTAGGTAGGGAGTAGAGCATAGCGTCTCAGAGATAGAACTGGAGGTTATTACAGTCTTAGGCAGTTGGTTCAAACAGACGTGAAACTGGCAAGTATTCAGCCATGGTGTTTAGTTAGGAGTCATTCCTGCATCTGTATTGTATGATTTGGGAAAACTGTAGAAAACTGAAATGTGGATGGCTGTATCGGTCATTGGACCTGGATTGTCCCGAATGATTTTCACAGGTACTGTATGTATGCCACCTTACGCAGTTAAATAGTTGCACAAAATGTTAATATTTATGCTATACTTGTGCATACATTATGTTTGTAGTGAAAAATAAGATTGATAGCTACTCCCCTGTTGTGATATTTTAAAATATATCTTAATAAAATCTTAATGAAGTAGAAGTGAAGTCAAATTGAGTGCAACACACTGTACTGGTTCTTATGAGGAGACTGACACAAACAATGTGTGCAGTATTGCCAACTCACATCAAAGACTATAAGTAGCATATTTACTGATGTAAGTGACTTTAAAGAGATGACCATATAATTTTATCTGCGCAAAATTGTTACTAACTGTAAATGCTTTGCTCCATCTGAGTTATCATGTTAGTATATTTTTTGGTATGGTAGTCATGAAAGGTAATGTTTCAAACTATATTGTACCACATTTAAACAGTATTTCTAATGTGTGTGGTAATTTTGTAGCAACATAGTGTATTAGTCAGAGATTTTGTAAATTAGCATTCAGACTGCATGCAGAATATTTCCTACTAGACTGTAACATTCGTATTTAAAGCATGTGCCAGGTAGGCTCAAGTTAACGTATGTTGAGGTTAAACTGTGCATGCATGTTTAATTACGAACTACTTGCAGGGGTTTACGGTCAGGTTATGTTGTATTGTCGATGGGCCAGATGAATGAGAACTGTGGCATCTATAGTTTCCTTGTAAGCATCTCGGTGAATCATGACGTCGTTTGTCGTGTTTAGTACATACTGTAGATGTATCGCCGAGCTGGAGGGAGATGGTAAACTGCAGTATATTTTACCCTACTATAAATGTAATGTTTGAGTTACAGGTGGTTGTTTAGTAACTAATAATTGCTATTACAGTGAAATGTGTTCATTCATTTGTTAGGTGCAAGAAAAATTACATTTAGAAATTAAGTAATTTTGTCATCAGTTAAAGCTATCCAAATTCTTTTTCCTGTATTTTAAGTAAGTTACTTTTCCAAGGTACATACGTACGTATTTTACTAATTTTTCTCCTTTAGTGAAGATTTCAAATGATACACAAACACCACGCCATTAGTGTAAATGTGGAATTGTGAACAAGAAAGTAAAATCTTTGAATTGTAGGATTGTTGTGGGAAGCATATGAGAAGTTCTCCAACTCCTCTTGCAGTTTTTATTACACCGCACATAGTTACTGTTCAGTTCACCAGTAACAACTGGTGCCTTGCAGTTTGTGATTTTTCCACTTAACTGTTCATGGTTTATAAAATTGAAAATTTGGTTGCTTTTGGATGCTTCGGAAATTATGGTAGACATTATAAAAATATACGTATAAGTAACTTTTTACAGTAATGTTTTGTACATATATGAAGTTGTGAATTCCTTTAATACAACCCATCTTTATAGCAGCTTTTATTGTATCTACCACTGAAGATAAAGATTATGTATAAAGTGTTTTGAAAGTATACCAAAATATATGATTTTCTGTAACAAAATTTATTTTTGTGTGTTTTCGGAAAGTATACGAAGTTATTTAGTACAATACAGGTTCAAAAATGTTACTGTATTTCTAATGTTTCAAGGAACAGTATTTAATATGAAACATTTCGGTTGCTTTGGAAGCCTTGGGACATATCTGTGTAATACTTCAGCATTACAAATTTTAGCAACAGATTTGAGCACTTAAGCGCAAAATATATTTAATAGGAGATTATTGGTAGTTGGTATAGCTTGGTAGTGAAAGCAGCGACTGCAGCCGTACCAGGCATCCACACACATCTGTGCCATTGCAGTGTAGGTACACAATGCTACACTCGACATGTATGTTACATGATTCCCCTTTATCGTTATATTATTTACATTCTAATTATTATTATTTAGCATTTGTGTCTTAAATCCTTTAAGTGGCCATTTCTCCCCTTTGCTATGGGATACATTTAAAGGGGGGAGGGGGTTAGACTGGATACACTTGCCATCTATACAGAGACAAAATGTATACATTTCAGTTTCTCTAAATAAAACTGTATACATAGATGCTGGTTTTATGACAGCGGTTTCATCATCCGCGTTGTGACACGATTCTGAGCAGAATGAATGGTCGCATGACAGGTTTATTACTATTTTTGAAGTTTTTTACTACATGTGATATTTAATGGCTATTAGTAATAGCCTATTACTGTTGATTAATTACGGTGACGTACATATGTTACATCATAAATTATTGCTTATTGGAATTACTTTGTAAAATCTTTGTCTTACATAATTAAGCATAATAAAAATGGACTGGCTGAATTTGATCTCATTAGCCGAAATAACATTGATTTTCATGATTTGTTAATGGTTCCCAAAAACCACATTGTAAAAGTGCTGTATTGGTGAATGGAAATTTGTAGTAATGTGGTTTTGCTTAAAATTTGACATTTTTTACCCTGATAAGTAGGTTGAGGCACAGTAAATTGTAGTGTTTGCATGTTAACATTTAGGTATTGTTAAAAACGAAGCATATTTAGCAGGGAACCAACACTTGTAGAAGATACACATGATAACTGATGGTCAAATTTATAATGGTTGACATTGTAAAGGTCGCTGTGAGGGCAGATCCCACTTTGCTAGTTACTACCTTGTGTTACTGGTCTACTCAAGGCATGTAGTTGCAGCGGTCGTCCATTGTCCTTAGGTGGTATGCTTACAGCCTGCCACGCAATGTTATGATCTTCCTTGCATGTAGCCCACCGAGGTCTGTCGTAGATTTATTAACGTTCTTGCTTCAGTCAACACCCACTTATTTTACTTACAGAGTGGTTGAAGTGACAAGCAAGCCGCCAAATCATCCAAACCGACTGTCATACCTCTCAGACTTGACCATGTCTTATAAGACTTATCAATGCTGTTTTAAGACATGAATGTTACATGTTATTCCAACATTTGTCTGTAGCTCAAGCAAATGGTAGTGTCCTACTACTCGGTTTGTTGTAGTTATTAACTGTTGTACCCTGGGTCTACGTTCATGCAAGCAAACTGCAATGTTCACAAATTAGGACATTTTGGGTTACGGTCGTATTATGGCGACCATCACTATCCGTGCACAATTTATTACTTATCAGTCACACATTGTTTGCGAATGAGTAAGTGTTGTATTTTATCTACAAAAGTTTGCTGTGGTAGTTTTTCAAAGAAACTTTCTTAGGAAAAAAGTTGCAAATTATGTTTATATTCAAACTGGTCAATTTGTTTTAACATAATATTTTTTTCAACAAGATACTGGCTAGGACTAATTATGTTTTTGTATTCATAGAAAAGGATGTAATAAAAAAGTTATTCGCTATACAGAATAGAATAGATATGAAATACAATAATTTTTTTAATTGTGTAGGAATATCCGAAAATAACTCGGAAGCTGTGCAAAACTAAACACATTGACACTGATTTTAAACTACTATCAAAAATTAGATACCAGAACTATTTAACCATCACTAAAAAGAATTACATGCAACAAGTAATATAATAAATTATGCATTCCTTCTTGTCTTTGTGATGCTAGTTGATGAATGTGGAGCACATACATATTGTGCTTATAGTAATAATTAATTTCTTTAAGGCATGACAAATCGAGCTAACTGCGTGAATTTCATGAGCAGATTATCTTAATGAGATTGTGTTTTTTAACTGTGAAAAATAAAATTCAAAAAATGTTGCGTAAGATATTATACTGCTAATTGCCCAAATGTTGCATTATTTAGCATATATTCGTAAAAATAGCAAAATATCATAACTGTTTTTTTTTTGGAACATGTGAAGTTAATAGTTAATTACGTACTTCTTTTGCTTAGGTAACTGGAAAGTTCATTACCTTTTGTTTTTGTTGTGATGACAGCATTTTTGCCTCCAGAATTGTTTGTCTCAATACAAAATTTTCTGTGGGATTATGTCGAGTGGCAACACTAACAATAGAACCATCGCGTGCTGGAAGAACTTGCGGAAATCATAAGTCGACGTCTCGGAGCACGGGCAGGACTCAGAGGGGAACTTCTTCTTCTTCATTGAGGCAGGGGATGTTTTGTGTGGCAGGTGGCGGAGGAAACCTCCCCACTCCGACCGAGTCGCACAGACGGCGTAGACTGTTTGCCGGCATGAAGAGCCTGTCAATGCTGGGTGCACGTGGCGGGTCTCCTAGTACCGCCCGCTCCATCTCGCTGCCAGAGAGTAGGCCCTTCTTTCTCTCTCTGTCTACCGACCTGTTGCTGCCTTCCCCTCCGCCTGTCTCCGTCCCCCCTTCTTCCTTCTGCTGCAGGTGGTTGTCGAGTAGAGCATGTTGGCTCGAGTGTTTGCAACTGGGAAGACAGCTACTACGAGTCGTTCACTGGTCATTACAATTCAGCCGTGTATCAGTTCATGCTCGACATTTCATTACCAGTACTTCGGAGTTAAAACAGTGAAGTAACGTGTCTTGACTCCGTAGCAGGTGTGGTAGCATTCAGTTAAAGGCAGAATATCTTTACATGGCTGTCGTTAGCAATAGAACAGGCTTAACTTGAATGTTTACTACGACGGCAGTAGTGTGACGGTCAGTGATTGCTTTGAGACCAAGACGTTTGTGTGTACAGTTTTAAATGTTGCAGGATGTTCCATTTTCGACAAGACTAGACAACAATCGTGGTGGGATTTCATTACAGTTTCGGACTAATGTTTAGAACTATCGAACAGAACATTGTAATGCATCAGTAAAGGTACAGTTACAAAACTCGCTTGTGGCAGAAACTTGCTGTATGATGTTTGTAAACATGTAGGTAGGTGACCACTGTTATATCTACGTCAGCCTGTATGTAGTTGTATCTAAATACGGCTCTGCACTTTCTACGACGAGTGAGTCGTTCAACTAAGGTTCATGACATTATTACCAGTTCATATAAACAGTTCTAGTGAGAGTGGTGTTAAAAAATAGGACTGACGCAGATATGCTAATTTTGAATTTGTTAAAGATCTTTGGAGTGGAGTGGATTGTAAACATAGGATGAAAGACATATGCAAGGAATATAATCATGCAGACATTTCTTGCAGTGTTATGAGACAGTGATAGTAGCCTTTGTTGGTAAGTTCAAGGCTTAAAAGATTAGTTTCCAATTTACAGAACAATATATTACTGGAAATAAAATATTATGTACGTTATGTGTTGTGGTTCATGTATGGTGATGCTACAGCAGGGGTTTGACATTCAAGAAGGCAATATGTTAGACACACACAAGTGGCTTGGCTCTTTGTTTACTTTGATCACTGCACTCTTAGCAGTTGGCATATATTTGTCTTTCCGGTTGCAAATACTCTAGTTAGACAATTCTAATAGAGGCATCATGGTATACATACATGCAGTTTATGTACGTAAAAGCATGCTAACTAAATTATATCATCAGATTTTTTCCTTGCAAATGGGTTATTGAGTATGGAAATAGTTTACCTGATGTTTGCAATTAATTTTGTGTTTTGGTGTTGTAATAAAAGCACTTTTTTTTAATTTCTGAGTGTTTAAATGTTGATCCTAATGCAGCCACCTGTTCCTTCACCCATGTCTTTGTATGTGTGGTGGGTTTGCAAACATGAATGCACAATGGATTATAGAACCCTTCCAAAGCTTCATAAGCGCTTTTCTGGTTTGCATTGAGTGGTTTGTCTTCATTCACTGTACAGGTCATAATTATGCACCATTTTTATTTTTCTTTATATTTTTTATTAGTATTACAGAACTTTTCAAGGTGTTATCGGTGTGATTCTTCTATTTTGTTGAGTGTTCCTTAGTCTGATGTGGCTTTCTTGAACTGGTGTTTCAGGTTGTGTTATGGTGGCGGCAGTAACTGCGTGTTTTTGTGCTGCCTGAGCCTGTCTGCTGAATGTACCCCGAGCGTGCTATGCGGCTGTTTAGCTGCTTACTGGCGTGTTTTGTTTAGTCGGCCCTGTCCTTGGTGCTTACCTCCCCTGACCTACCCCAACCTAACCTGTACATTGCACTCTTTTTATCTGCTAGTCTCACTCTTGATCCTTGCCTGGAGACGTACTGTGTACTGTGTGTGGTTCGCTGTCTATCCTTGCTGTTGTAGCGTCCAGTGATAGGCATGTGTGGTTTGTAGTTCTTTGCTTAGTGTGTGTGTGTGTTCAACAGTGTAACCATTATTGTATTTTCTGTGGCATCTCTGTGAAGATGTGTGTCGTCGGTAAATGTTAACTAGGAAATACGCACTTGTAATTTTGTCCTCAATTTTTTAAGCCTGCATAAATATTTTGCAACCACTATAAGCTTACAAGCATGAATATTAATACGTGTATTTCAGTGGTAAGTTTTTGTTTCACCAGGAAATTTGACATTACTTTTTTATACACATTCTCATGGAATGCTCATAAATTCCATGAACAGAATAATATATTTGAGTGAGCGATTCAGACCACAGCAAGTTATAGTATTAAGTGCGAAAGTAATGTTATGTTCACTTACTACTTGTTATGTCGTTAAAACACGCCCTTGTTCGGCTCGCGTCCTTATTGCCGCCATGTCCGTTTACCCACTGTCCTTTATCTCCCAGTCTCTACCTTCGCCAACCTAAACTAACATTCTGTTTACTAACACTACACTTGTACCAACCTAACCTAGCACGATATTTACTAACACTACATCTTCCCTTCTTCACACACACTTTTCACTAATTACTCTGCATAAAAGCCTAACCTACATGTTACCCTAACTCTATAACAACGCAAACTGTTTTGGTGGAAACACTTGTCTCCCACTTCTTGTCTGACACTTCTGCCCCCTGAATCCTCGCTCATGTTGTGCCTGTCTGTCTTCGTCTGTAAATCCACGGAAGACCTCGCCTCTCGGAGAGGTTGGTTTCAGCAATGATACCCGGCTTTCTTCTGTGTCCTCTGCCAGGGAAGGA
>PNEQ01088721.1:0-59175 GCA_003012365.1 Medauroidea extradentata | reverse complement strand
AGATGGTGCGCCGCTTCCACTGGAGTTATGTCTCCATCCTGTACGAGGAATCCAACTACGGCTTAAAGGTAAGTACCGTACACTAGCCACTAACAGTACTTCTTGCGTACAATCCCCAGCGACCACTTCCTGGTGAAGGCGATGGTGGAGATGGTGCGCCGCTTCCACTGGAGTTATGTCTCCATCCTCTACGAGGAATCAAACTACGGCATCAAGGTAGATACCACACACTAGCCACTGGCAGTACTTCTTGTGTACAATACCTACATACCACTACCAGGTGAAGGCGATGGTGGAGATGGTGCATCGCTTCCACTGGAGTTATGTCTCCATACTGTACGAGGAATCCAACTACGGCATAAAGGTAAGTACCATACACTAGCCACTAGTAGTACTTCTTGTGTACAATACCTACAGACCACTACCAGGTGAAGGCGATGGTGGAGATGGTACATCGCTTCCACTGGAGTTATGTCTCCGTCCTTTATGAGGAATCACACTACGGCATCAAGGTAAGTACTGCCAACTAGCCACTAGAAACATTTCTTGCGTACAATACCCTGCGACCACTACCAGGTGAAGGTGATGGTGGAGATCAGTGGCGGATCTGTGGGGGGGAGGGCTAAAGGGGCTTTAGCCTCCCTCCCTTGGTGCTTGTACTATGAGTGGCTAAAATTTGATAAACGATCTTATAAACTAGCATATGGTTAGTAACGCAAATTATTTAGTTAATAAATACATGCAGGATATGCAAAGTGTTATTTCAAACTTGGAATTCTCAGAGACAAATAAAACCAAATTGAAGACAACGTGTCCAACCAGATGGGTTGAGAGACATGACACACTCATAACATTCAATGGACTCTTTATAGCTATCCTTACACTGCTTGATGAAATGGTAACCGACAGAAACTTTGATTCTGAAACTTCATCAAAGGCGTGTACGTACAGCTCAGCAATGAGGAGGTCTGACTTCTTAGTAGCACTATAAATAACAGCATATCTTCTTTCTCTGACTTTGAAACTGAGCGAAAAGCTACATTACCCAAAACAGGACCTGTCTACAGCATTGCGACTTGTAACTGATGTGGTGGATGTCTTAAAAGATACATAAAGGAGGCAGAGATGGTATTTGGGAAAATTTTTGAAGAGGTGTGTAAAGTAGCTGAAGATATAGGAAGTAAAATCACTCTTCCAAGAATTTGTGCCAAACAAAGAACAAGGGAAAATTCCCCCTGCTAGCAACGCAGAAGAATACTTCAGAAGAGTTGTTTTTTTGCCAGTGGTCGAGCATTTCATTTCTCAGCTTGAATCAAGATTTAACCTTGATTTTGCTGGTGTTTTGCCTCTGCAAAACCTTATACCAACCAACAGTGGTCTTAACAACCACGATGAAATAATAAAGGCTTCTGTTAAGTACGAAGAGTTTCTGGAAATTTCGTCACTCTTATTACAGTCAGAGTTGAAACTTTGGCGGAATAAGTGGGATAACGCAACTACAAAACCCGAGACGGCAAATTATGCATTAAAAGAGTGTGACAGTACATTTTTCCCAAACATTTCAGTTCCACTTAGGATATTTGGAACAATTCCAGTCACGACAAATATAGCAGAAAGGAACTTCTCTACTGTAAGGCGCTGAAGACCTATATTAGGACCACAGTGGGGTAGGTCAGACTGAATGGACTAGCTTTGGCCAACATTCACAAAGAATGGGAAATCAGTGTTGAAACGGTTATAGATACATTCAGTAAATTAAGCAAAGACGAATGAAGGCACGTAGACCCAGAAGTGCAAAGTTTTTTTTATATGCACACGTGTTCACTTTTAAGATATAATTTATTTGTATGTTTCTTACTTGTGCAAATAAATGTTTGGTCTACAAACTCCATAAATAGCCTATTACCGAACTTAAAAAAATATATTTTTTTTCTGGAGGTGGACTCCATACTGCCTTTTGGGTTTGAGTAGCCGAGGGTAGTTAATTACACTTACACAGCAACCTTTCCTTAAACATTTGGATTGGACACCAATACAAATGTAAATTTTTTGCGATTTTAATTTTAGCTTTGTTATCAATAAACGTGGGTGATTCTGTTTTTGAATTTGTATGAAATTGTATTTGCCATTTATTTTTCATTCTCATAGTCTCAACTTGGCATGTGACCTGGATTGTACTTTACACGCAGGACTGTTGCGAAAAAGTTCTAACCGCTTCCCCCTTAGCCACAAAATTAACATAAAAGAACAAATTATTATAATCACAGTGATATGTAAAACAATCTCCTTCCGATATTACAAATTATTTGATTATGCTAATTTTTTAAAATTGTCCACATAAACCAATTCTTCCAGAAAAAAATTGTTACATTTTCTTTCGTTGATATAACCTACATTGAGGCACTAAAAACTAGTAAATATCACCATTTTGAACCTTGAAATCCAAATTTTTCCGGGGGAGGACCTCCGGACCCCCCGCTTTAATTCGGGGGTGAGGCAAGGAGCACCATGGGTGAAAAGCAAAATTTTGTTCAAGCCCTCCCCTTTTCCAGCTTATAGATCCGCCACTGGTGGAGATGGTGCATCGCTTCCATTGGAGTTATTTCCCCATCCTGTATGAGGAATCAAACTACAGCATCAAGGTAAGTACCACACACTAGCCTCTTGAGCACAATCCTCGGTGAACATTATGAGGAGTTTCTATACTAGATGTACAACTACGCCATCAAAGTAGGCACCATTACAAAATATAGTGTAAATCGCAGTATTGTTCTGTTATAAATACTCTCCAAATGGCTGTAGCATTTCGCACTGTACACAATGTTCCCGAACTGCAAGTTCAAACACTGTGAGATGATTCACTATCCAAAATGGGAAAGAAAACATCATACTTACAATATCGTACAGTGACTCATAAGGGATAAAATTGGAAATTAAAATGATTTCAATTGGAAAAAATATGCCTACTATAGATCATAGTAAATTCCCGTTAACGTTGATATTACTTTATGAAGATCTTAAGCTTTTGCACAGTTGTGGAGCACTAACTTTCCCTACATTGAGAAAAAAAGTTGTGGTATGTTTTTTCCTGCCAAGTTGTGTGTAAACCTTGGGTATGTTTACTATTTTTAAAGAAGTAATATTTATACTAAATGCACTATACACGTCACCTTCATGGAACATTCAATGCTAATTGTTTCGAGAAAATAAATTTGTGAAAGGGTGCACTTGGTTCGCTGCCAGGTACGCAACCTTCTTTACAATGTTAGTCGTACAGGTTTACATAAAGTAACATCATTCACGTATTTTGTTCTGTTACCTTCATCGGGTGTTAATATTTTTAATTAACTCAATTTTTAATGTCGATCTTGAAGGGTAGGTATCTCACTTATGAGTTACTGTACGGCACTGTTCGTACAATTTTTTTTCCTTTCCATTTTGATAGAGAATCACCTCACAACTTTGTACCTGAAGTACTGGAATATCAGTATATAATTTGTAGAGATGGTGGAAAATCGCGAGAATTATTCAGCGAATGTAATTTTTCTAATCAATGAGGAATTTTGCTCTTTGTGTGTTTGAACGACGGACGGTTATGTGGCACGGTTAAGCTGATTACAGATGAATCACATGGGTTCAGTCGTAAAGCACAAGAATTATCATTTGCCGAGACAAATAGGGACTCGTTAGCAACGATGGAAAAGGAACAGTAATGAATAACTACCATTCAAACATTGCAAATCGACAAAATATGCCGCGATTTATCACCATCCCTAATCAATTTCGACGAAGAATATGTTACTGTTTACACATTTACGCATTATAACACCACATGTAAATAATTATTGGTGTACCAGAAAGAATATTTATTTATTCATGAAAGAATACACGTATAATGAGCAAAGAAAGTAAACAAAAGTATTTACCTGAGTCCTTTCATTACAAAGAATCGTATTATTCACCCATAAAATACTTTGTGTGGAATCCACTCTACGTTTATCACGTTCTCGTAAGGTACATAGAGTTGATAGACCAGGTCAATTCTCTGCTCTTGGGAATATGAATCCATACTATCTCTTCAAGTTCTTCGTCGTTGTTTTGTTTTCTTCGTTTAATTATAGTGAATGCTGAACATTTGCTCTTGCTATTAAACACCGAAGAAGAAATTGTAACTCAAAAATTGATAATTTCACTAATTTACTTCCGTTAATAACATACGTATGTGTGAGTAAATTTGTGCTTTTATCATAACGCGCCTCATAAAATATAACTCTTGCGGATTTTGTTGTCTGAACATATTTTATAAATATTTCTAATTTATGTTGATAGGACATAAAAGAAGCTATTTTTTTAAATCTTATAATCACTAACTCTGTCTTCGAATTGTAAACTTGCAATGACAAATATAATAGCATGCGACATCAAATAATACATTAAAAATTTTCAATACATATAGTTACACACACGCACGCAAAGACTATATATATATATATATATGTGTGTGTGTGTGTGTGTGTGTGTGTGTGTGTGTGTGGGTATGTGTGTGTGTTGGTGTGTGTAGGTGTGTACTGGTATGTATTTACACGATGAAATGTCGCTTTTAGAATAAATATCCGGCCGTACAACAATCCTGCTAATTACAAGTTTGTCTGCATATCTCTCTGTTTTCCACAAGTCCTGCGTGACTATCTTTACTCACTTACATGTGAGTCGCTTAGTGTTGAAAGGCATCAGTCGAAGTAATTCAACTTTACGAAAATCAGTGGTTGATGCCCTTACAATACATATTAAATATTTTGCATGTTTTAACTAACAGTTCAATGAACTGACATATGTCCATTTGAAACCAATCGTTAGGTTAATATCTAGGGATCATGAGAGAGCGGAATACAAATGTAAACAATTAAAATTCTGACTGAAACATTTTCAAAACAAAGTGAACAATGTGTACTTCACCGCGCATTGACATTCTCCTTATATCCTTCCTGGTCTTCCGCAAACACTAACCTCCTAGGCCGCAGTCGTCGGTCACATTCGACGTCATAGTTGTTCCTACTCGTCATCACCCTCTGCTTGTCAATCCCCCTGCACTCGCTGAACTCGTCACTCCGAGCACCACTCAGACCAACAACTCCAAGTTGCTGAAAATTCGTCCTTATATACTCGCGAGGTTATTCCTGAAAAGCCGTTACAGCAAACAGTCGGATATAAAAATATTTTAACTCTAATATTCCGTAAATAAATATTCTGTCGTCCTTGACAGGCAGTACGGAATTTTATGTTCACGTGATGTGGCGACAATCCAACCAGGAGATGCTCACATCTGCTGCTGGTGTATCATCTTGTCGCTCACTGCCATGGAAATTAAACCAGTCCACGCCCAGCCTGGATAAATGCAGCGGGTTGCCACATAGAGCAGATTTCTCGTGGCATTCTGAACACCTGTCGTCTGCCTCGTTTTAATGCGTTAGTCATCTTCCGTATTGGTTTGATGTAAAATATGTCGTAAATTAACTACAAGTATGTCGACCTTGTTACAGTTTTACTAAGAAAACAGAGGTTGGATGTTGGTAGCTGAGACATTGCAATTATCAATGGAAGACATAGCAAAACGAAGAATTGAATTATTAAAAATCATACAAAAGAATATCTACAACGAAAATAAATTCTGAATGTGCTATGATAGCATCGTCGAAATCGGAGTCTATTGAAAGTGAAATTATCTAGCTACGACACAAAAAAACTTTCAAGATTATTTGTCCTTTCTTATCCAGACGGAAATCCCTGGTATATCCTAATCCCTCTTCAAACTATCATTATTGCAGTTATTCATCAATTGTTTGTCCCTTGTCCACCCATCTGGGTGATTCCAGGAGTTTTCCAAGGCAACTGTATTTCTTCACTGCGAAAATTTTGCTTTAGCCTTATAGTATGCGCGTTAAGAAGTCGACCGCCTCGGCTACTAGTCATTGTCAATGCGTTTTTTCCTACTAGCGTGAAAATTCCCTTTCGGTATATACCAGGCATAAGGACCACCTGTGAGCTCCCAAAATTAGTTCGTCAATCGACATGGATTTCTAGCAGTGCCACGACGAGATATTGGGACTCAAGCGACGACGGTAATAATTCTTAGAAACCTCAAGAAGGAAAAATATCACGAGAATGAACGGTCACGGCAAAGACAGTAATACAGTCAATACTCACTTAACGTGAGTATCCTTGCCTCTCACTACCAAGGTGTTTGTTTACGTGAGTCACCTTGCCTCAGTATCGGGGTGATTGTGAGTCCCCTTGCGTCTCACTACCGGGAGGCTTTATCAAAGTGTGTCTCCTTCCCTCTCACTATCGGAGTATTTTAATAACATGAGTCATATTGCCTCTCACGATGGAGGTTCCTATTAACGTGGGTCCCCTTGCCTCATACTATCGATATGCTTTATCAAAGTATGTCTCCTTGCCTCTCACTATCGGAGTGCTTTATTAAAATGAGTCCCCTTGCCTCTAACTATTGGGATGCTTTATCTGAGTGTCACCTTGCGTCCTACTATCAGGGAGCTAGTGAATCACCTTGTCTCTGACTATCGGGATTCTTTATTAACGTTAGTCCTATTGCCTATTAGTATCGGGGTGCTGTATCAAAGTTTTTGTTTTCCTTCCCTCTTCCTATTGGAATGTTTTATCAACGACAGTCCTTTCGCCTCTCACTATCGGAGTGCTTTATTAAAGTATGTCCTCTTGCCTTTCACACACATGAGTATACTTGCCTCTCTTAATCGGGGTACTTCATTAATGTGAGTCCTCTTGCCTCTCACTATCGGGGCTCTTAATTAACATGAGTCCTCTTACGTATCACTACTAGGGATTTTATTAACATCAATCCCACTGCCCCTCACTAACGGAGTGCTTTATTATTGTGAGTTTCCTTTCTCCACGTAATGGGTGCTTTATTAACGTCAGTTACCTTGCTTCTCACTATAGGGGTGCTTTATTAATATGAGTCCCCTTGCCTCTCACACACAGGGTGCTATATTAACATAAGTATACTTGCCTATCTTTACATTGGGGTCCTTTATTAACGTGAGTCCCCTTGCCTCTCACATCGGAGTGCTGTGTTAACCCTTGCCTCTCTCTGTACGAGTGCTTTATTAACGTGAGGCACCTTACCTCTCACTGTCTAGGTTCTTTATAAATGTATGTCTCATACCTCTCACTGTCAGAGTGCTTGTTTTATTCACAGTAATTGCTCAAAATATTTCCGCCCATTTAGATGTACTCATTTATCCACATTTGGAGATGATCCGACTCAACTTAGAAGTGTTTCCAATGAAATGCCCCGACAAGCATTAGTGATACGCCGAATCATGTTATCGCGCGTCGATGGCGCTTCATCATTCATCTCAATTTTTTTAGTAACTACATAAACTAAAGTATGCCAAAGTAAGATCTGGCGATCTTACAGACCAAGACACTGAACAGCCTCTTTCGATACACTGATGACTGTGAACTGCTTCTAATACTCCCTGTGCTGCTACAGAATAATGTGCCAGACAACCATCATGTGTGAACCATATGGTTGGTCGCAAGTCCAAGGGAAGTTCTTTAATCAATAATGAAATATCGTCCTTCAGTTTTGTTCAATAACCATCGCCGTTTAGTTGACCATCGATAAAGAATGTACCAGTGAGTTTGTTACGCATTATTACACACCAAACATTCGCGTTCCACGGACGCTGGTGTTCAGCTTGGCGTAAGCTATGTGCGTTTTTCACATTCCAATATTTCAAGTTGTGTCGATAAATCGTTCCGTAGTTCGTAGAAGTCTAACTCTTCAGAGAACAATATTTTAGAAATGAAATTGGGGTCTCTCTGAATTTGCTAAAGTGAACATTGGCAAAATATTACTCGGATCTGAAAATTATGGCCACGGAGAGAAATATGAAACAGATGATACAGTCTAAGTTTCGAAATTTGGCAAACAGTAGTCTGACAAATTGTCGAGTCTCGACTAAATTGCCGAGGGGTAATGTGGGGGTTATGATTCACTGCAGCTAATATCGCAATGTTATTATTCTCTCCAGTAACTATTCTCTGACGGTTTCTCTTTCGCGGTTATACAGTTCTCTCGGCGGAGAACTGTTGAATAACCCGAAAAATAGAAGTTCGTGATCTCACCATGTTTGGAAAACGTTTAGCAACTGTTATAGTATTGGTACGTTTGATTTTCATGAGGCTCTAATTTTTTATACAAATTTCCGGTCATTCCGAAATTTCATAATTTTGTTGGATTTATATTTCGTGTTTTGGCATGGTCCTTGTGGATTGCTACTGGTCGTGGAGATTTAACCAAAAACCCGGGCGGTTATGTTTCCACAAGTCGGGGGCACTGCACTGGGGTCATCGCCTCGCGCGAAATGCAGGCTAAGCAGGGCATGAGCTTTATAAGGGCATCTGCCCTCCCTCTGGGGTCGTTGTCATCGGTCAGAGGCAGTGGGAAGGTGCCCGCTGGAATAGAGCATGAATACGGGCTATCGGAACATGTAAGTTAACTTTATTTATTTATTTTTGATTTGGAAACACCCCCTACCTTGAGGCAGTTAGGAGTGACGATACGAGACGTTTAAATGATCTAAATACTTGCACTGTAGTTGTGAGCAGTCCAGACGTCTGGAAAACAAACCTAGAGATTTAGTAGATTTTAAACTTTGTTAGGTGATTAAGTTTAATAACAGTAACTGTATTTGTGTCGCAGAAATGGAAGTGTAGTAGTGATGATAAGTACGTAGTTTTGTTTGATTTCTTACTTGTCAATTCTAGTCAAAATTTTGTAAACGTTTCTTTGATTTTTGTTTTTTATATTGAATTCTTAAAACTAATACTTTAACTTTAATTTTCATTGTTGATAACGAACCTATATTAAGGTTGTGTACCTTTCGTGAGTTCTCTACTTCTGGAAGCTAAGCACGCCCCTAGTTACCCCCGTAACAGTATTATCGACATTCATGTCACTTTCTGCAATAATGTAAATCATTTCAATTTTCTCTTCTTTCGTAATATCCTGCTTTCAAAGTAATAACGCAAAAAGTTATAAAGGAACTCAAGAAATTAGGGACGACGTGCTCGCATAGAAATCAAGTCACATGATGAATGATTGAATGTTTTGTACAGCTTATCAAAGTTGACTCCTCGATCTCAACGCCCTTGTTACAGTGCCATTTACACACAAACCATAAATGTGTTAATTAGGGTCACGGTCGTAGAAGAACAGGTCTGGACACTCGCCTAGATATTTGACCCCCTTGTTGTTTGGCTGTAGTTCACCAAGTTACCGAGAATATTGTGTTTTATTGGCGCTGATGTTACGGCGGTCGGACTAAACTCCGCCCACTTCCTTTCCGCTAAGATAAAAAATTTATCAAAACGTATTTTTTATCAACTTATGAAATACTTTCTTCGCTCACAAATTTAAGAAATGGCTCCAGCAATCTTTATTTACTTTATAAATTCAACAATGGGAAAAAGTGGACGGAGTTTGAGTCCGACCGCCCGGAAAACAGCGCCAAAAAGTACGACATTCTCGGTAACTTGACGAACTACAGCTAAACAACAAGGGGGTCAAGCAAAATACATTGTTAGATAGGCGAGTGTCCAGACCTGTTCTTCTACGGCCTTGATTAGGGTACAAAATTTACCCATTTCCGACGTTCATTTACTCATTATCGATTTCCGTCGATTTGTGCGCATCCCGAAGAATATGGTGCATACAAAAGTCACGTATTTGATTCCGGAGAATTCGAATTTGTAATAGTAAATTAAGGTCCCTATTAGAGAGTTAAACGTTTCCCACCCTAAACGCGGAAGGTGTTATGAGGGAGGGGGGGTTCTACAATAAATCGTATCGGAGGATAGCACTTTTTAAAATATTGGGCACATAATTTTCGGTATTTTTTTTTATCCGAAGCGTGTTTTTTCACACACATCGCTATCTCAAGATAAGGAAAACTCAACCGGTGTATAGTTCGTCCAATACTAGACAGTTATAATTTAAAAATTTCCATTTTTTTATGAAAACTACATGTCCTTACTCTATAATCTGAATAGTTTTGTGGCCTGGGGTGTGGTATCCCTAAGTACTGCAGGTCACTCTAGATAGCTCTTAAATAAACCATCCTAACAGTAACATAGCGATACGACAAATTTTACGGAAGATAATTTTATCTGGATAACCGCATAACAACACATAATTAACATGTTATTTATAATAAATAAAATATGGCAGTGTTACGGGATATAAGTATGCAGATTCTAATAACGCAGTTAAGTTTAGAGTAAAATTAAAGGAATTGCATGCTTAACAAGAATGCAGATGTTAAGATAAATTTAAATTATAAACACATCAAATAAATGAGCAAAAAAGAATGCCAGTACAAACGAATTCAGTAATGTATTCCATGATGTGTTTAGTTTGCATCAGAAGTGTTTTAAACAACGTTTGAAATTGCTTAGGTTCAAGCACGCCGTAAGTTCATTGAGTAAATCATTATATTCTCCGTTCACTCTTACCTGAGCTTTAGGATAAACAAAGCAATTTATAAACAAACATGTACATTGGCTGCCGAACGCCGTGCACTGTGATCTTGCGTAAGAAATAGATCCTTGTTATATACATATAAATTAACACTCCATCACCTAATAAGAGAGTTTTATTAACAAATATTTGATATTGACAGACGCTTGCAAACAATCTACGACGCTATATGTTTATTACTATAATTGTGGTTAGCGGACGACACGTCCGTACAGTTGGTTCACGATTTATTTATCGACTGACGCACTACGAGTTGTTTGTTACACTTGCCAGTATTTAGAGAAGTATGATACTCTGAAAATAACAAAAGTTTAGTTCAGTAATAATTACCACTGTAAAAATACGCCGGAAATATCACAAACAAATCAAATATTTCATTTTTCAAAGTATTTTTGGACATTAACATGTCAATGTTGTGCCTACTGCGAATGTTTTTTTCCATACATCCATTTTCCGTTCCAGTTCGTCCGAACCCAAACTCCTTGATCTATTTCGTTCCGTCCTCGCGTCCTCGTTGCTCGCGTCGGTAATGTTTACAAGGTCTAACTTGCGACATAGGTTATGTGACAGACGTGAACAGTGAAAATGTGTTGCATGGTTTTCGAAACGTGGATATATATCTTTATTACTAAACAGCTAAACAAACTGCGGTGATGAAGCCACAGAGGCACGAATAAAATTCTCACATAACATTCTTTATAAAACGAAACGAATATGTGACGTGAATTACCAACAGATTGTTTGGTGATTTATAAAATGTGATTTTCCCAAAACGAAGTAAAATAATTCAAGAGGACTTAACAGTAAGTTTAATCACTCATTTTGTTGACGACGTTCATCTGTCTATAGTACCAAATTTTCGTTACATTAGTACCAGAATATTTGCATACGATCGTTAGTCATGGCTTGATGATTACAACTGAATTTTGAAATGTATGGTAACTAACATGAGGTCAATATTTTTCCAAATTTTATGTAATTTTGGTCTTCGTATGTCGATAACATGTACTAAATTTTCACGCAATATTGTTTTAATTGATAGCGCGTTGTTATTTTCTATGACACCAGCTGTACAAAGTTTTGTCGGTTGGAATAGTACGTCGGCGCGCTGCTCAAATGGAGCCAATTAGAAGCTAGCGAAGTGCAATGATATGATGTTATTTGTTTACTTCAGAACTCAGGTTAGAGTGGACGGAGAATAAAACCGAGCACCAGATACAGTTAAAATGTTGGGATAAAAATTAGTTTTGTGTATAGGTACCAAGAGCAGCAGTGTTTCATAGGAACGTGTATTATGATTTTGATTTAAACTGAGCAAGTGAAATCTGCCAAGAAGATATTTATAACTCCAAGCTGTAAGAAACTTTCTTAATATGTACTGCGTTTAACCTGCGACTTTTTATTATATAGCGGACATAGATGTTTTGTAATCGCTGTAGTCTTGCAACTAGTTAGCATTTTACATCACTGTAGACAACACCGCAGTAAACGATAATAGAGAAAATAAGTGTCCGTACAATAAGTTTCTTCGTCTTTACTGGAAGAAAGTTATTCAGGCGCCTTTTAACTTATTCAAAAGAACCTGTTAATATTTTGATTATGAACTTCGTCACGTCGGGGGACCGCTAATTAAATGAATTAAAAAAGACTACAAATAAAAATAATATTGATAATGATATAAGTATGGATTACACAACGGCTTACTCTATGTAAAAGTTGGCGTGTGTGTATATACATACAAAACTGAGAGTGTAAAGATGTAAATACATTCCTGCAAATTTTATTGACACAATCTGTCCAAGTGAGTAATTCATTAATTTTAATACCTAAAGTAGTGACTGTTTTGGGGCCATAGTAATTTGT
Organism: Medauroidea extradentata; assembly: GCA_003012365.1. NCBI lineage: Eukaryota > Metazoa > Arthropoda > Insecta > Phasmatodea > Phasmatidae > Medauroidea > Medauroidea extradentata. The sequence goes on along the minus strand of PNEQ01088721.1, from coordinate 46,727 downwards.
TGGTCATCTATGTAAATCATGTTGATGTCGAATGAAGCGATCGCACTTTTGGTTCAATTAATAGTGTACCCAATACTTTGCTATCTGTGAACAACATTGCACGGATCAGTTGTAACTTGATCAATGCTTTTGTTCAGTTTACTGCGTACGTCACTCAGATATATTTGGAAGTCGTCAGCATACAAAAGGTAATTTACATTCTGCAATCACTGTGACAAATCATTTATGAACATAGAGAACAACACTAGACAAAATTCTGACTCCTGGATATCACCTCATGGTACACTACGCCAGCTATATTAATGTGTTGTTTACGTTGCATTAGGTATGATTCAAACCATTTCACGGCAGCGACGGATATATGGAAGAAATAATACAATGTCTTTAAAAATGCAATCTACAATATTAAAAGTTTTAATGAAATCGAGGAGGTTGGCACATTACGCTTTCTATAGTTCATATTTTTTCTTTATAATCTGTTATATGCATTAAGACTGTAGTAGTGCTAGGCTCACTCCGGAAACCAGACTGAACCTACGTATTTAATCTTGTTCGTTTGAACATTTTGGGTGTGGTACACGTACGAGGTGCATCAAACGTTGTGATTGGAGTTTCATTGCTTTGTGGGATGCACATGACTCATTAGAAAGCGAATCGTCAGACATCACATTTGCTTACTTCCTTCCCTTAACGACAACATTATTTGCTAAGTGTATTGGAAAGCTGGTACGCCGGTACGATAAGTGTCTCAATCTACGTGGTGATTATATTGGAAAGTAGTTGAAAATGTTCCGTATCTTTTGACAGACAAACATTTTGCAATACGTTCCCCGGGTTTTTACAGCCCATCAGAAGTTTAAAGATAGTAATCAATATATACATATATTGTAAATAACTTAGTGGCACTACATGCAAATTTGTTCTGTTAAATTTTACACAGAATAACATTGTAACGTTTATGCACGATCCCGTATAATTAACCCGAGTCGACTTCATTTTATCAAAAATTCACTTCGAGATATTTAAACTCAGTAAAATATATATTGCCCATTGAATGTATATAAAGTTTTCGTGAAGTATCGTCGGTTAGGTTTGATAGAGAATGCTGTTTTGTTGTGTACGTTAACGGGAATTGATCCCATAAGTTCGAGATGAAAGACCATTACTCTGATTATTCTGCTATAGAAACAAATACTTTTGGCCCACTATACACATTGTACAATACGTTGATGATGCTGTAAAAAGATACAAATTTTTTCTACAGAAATTCTCCACTAATGCTATCTGTTGCTTTAATTTTTTCACAGTGTGGGCTATAAATAGTATTTTACTTGTTGGTTATTTAATTTTAATTTAGTGTTTTCTACGTCAGTTTTAATGTGACTTGTTTTAATAATTCTACCAAAATTACGCAATATAAAATTTGTTTAACTCTGCCGGCGATTGATAGAATCCGCAGTTCTACAATGTATTTCGAGTGTTATAGAAACGTAAATATTGGCATTTTTACTACACGACTGATATAGGAAGTGTACTAAACGTGGCCTGTAATCTGGTTAATTTATGAGAAACTATACTCAGTCCTTTCCTTACCAAAAATGCAGTTTGTCAATTGCTGACCGATATTTATTGTCGTCCAGGCAGAGGGCTAGTTACCAGTTGGGTCATTAATGTGTTGTTACTAGAACCCTCGTCTGTATATCGGACCAATTCGATTCTTGTAATAAAATACTGTCTCTAATGTACACATAACATACTAACACGTATAATGACAAAACACTTTTCGAAAGCAAATTTTCTCTCAATAAACTACGTACATAAGCGATTTACAAACAAACTGTTTGTAGGTGTACAAGATTTGTAATTTGACACAAAAATTATTTAGTAGAGTTTACAATTTTTAAATTTGTTTATTATCTCGCGATTTAAATTGTTGTTGGCTTGGTCCAGGAGAACACGTGCATTGGCTTGTCAGATCACCGGAACTTGTCACTAGATATCGTTTTGTGAGATTTTCTAAGAATTATATTATATATAGAAGTACCACACAGCAGCTAATTGCAACATAAACTATCACTTGCACCATTTATTATTAAATGCAACCCATTTGGAGGTCGTTATTTCTAACGTATATTTGGCACCCTGAAGTAGAGAGACGAGAATACTTACGGATAATATTACTAATGTCATCACGATTCAGATCACAAACTATGCCTGTGTTAAATCACTTAAGATTATTTAGGTAAATATTTCATTTTCTTTCACTTAAGATTATTTAGGTAAATCTTTCATTTTCCTACGCCTTCTACAACACACCACTTAAGATTATTTAGGTAAACCTTTCATTTTCCTACGCTTTCTACAACACATCACTTTAGATTTACTAGGCAAATATTTCATTTATATTACAAAATAAATAAAAAAAAATTCATTACGTATTAAATTAACTTTTTCTCTGTTACGCCGAATGTGATTGCAACACTTTTTTTTTCTGACATGTGTGCTGCGTCGAAAATACGGAAGTTTTTCTTGGACATTTTTCTGTCGTTTAATGCGTACCGATACTCTAAATAATCAGGTAAAATTATTAATTACATATCGTATTTAAATTTTTTTATTAGTGATGTGGCCAAATTGTGCGTAAAGTAAAAAATAAACATAATGCTCGTTATAATAAGAGCTCGTTAAAAAAAGGCCAGTAAAAAATGAAAAAGGAAAATATTTAATGAGCAATTAAAATTCAGCAAACCGTCGATGTACATTTGGATAATGTGGATGAATCTAGTTAACGTGTAGGCCTGATTAACAACTGAAATTTTTCAACTTAAAATTTTGTACCCCTGCAAAATAAACAAATTCACGCACAGAGGTTTTAATTTTTACATGTTATTAGGAGTTTTTTATCTGTGACCACAGACAGTGTTTACTCGGCAATTTAAAACAAATTGTAAAACAATACAACAGAATCTACTACTTACTTATTGTATTATGTTGCTTTCGAGGGCGTGGTACATAATTCAAAGTTAAAAGCATTAACCTATAACTTCAGGTTTCTTGAAGCCAATTTGCGAAAGTTAAACAATAGCAATCCTAGACAATAGTTTTAGACAAAGTTTTAAACAAAATTTTTTTTCAGTGTTACAAACTTCTGAGGCACAATCTCTGACGCCATAACCTCGTGCATTTAACTGCGGCGCAAGGGATCACGCGTAACGAATTAGTAATTCTGGATAAATATTTGCTCATAAAGTTTACAAAAATACCATTACCTATTATTGTCGTTGAATATTTTATCCATATTAGTTTCGAAAAAAATTCAATATGTTTTCAGCGTTTATTTATCTACATCGCACTCTTAAAGTAAAGTTTTTACAATTTAAAGTCATATTTTATAACATGTTTAAATTACTACTTGAATAATTTAATCAAAAAACACTGTACGCTAGTTAAATGTCACCAAGACACAATTGTTTCCATATTATGACCTAAAAGATTGAATTGACTAAAATTTGAAGTGAATATTACAGTGTATGTAGTTAACAGTTAAAAGAAAGTCTTGACGCTATTGAGTATCAGTATCAATCATACAACATATTTTTACACAAATGTAGAACAACTGGTGAGTGAGTACCAATATTTTGCATTATTGAAATAACCAAAACAATATTTTCCTCACCAGATGAAGTTTTCAGTTTTAGTTAGAAATTAAATTAATTTAAATATTTTTCTAGTATTGCAGTTCAATTATGTTGCAAATATGTTACTGTTTCATAACAGGTCATAACTGGTGACAATAATGATGCTAGTACTCAGTCAGCAGTTCGCAATTATTAGTTGAACTATTTTAATATGTCGTGTGTGATAATATATAACGTGACGTTAGATTTTCTTCGCAGAATAATCCCACTCTCTGCCAATTATACTCCAGTTTTGAGAAAGTTTTGATATTTAAGATGTTTTATTATGAAATCCCTTATCGTTTAGCAATCATTAAACGGGAAATAGTGCTTTCCCTAATTTATTTCGGGTGAGAGAGTGAAAAACTAAAATTGTTAAATATGGTTTTCAGCATATTTCTAATGTTCAGATTGGTAGCTCCTGAAATATTTCGGTTGTAGAAGTGAGCGAAAGGCTCGTGCATATTTTTGTTTTTAGAAACTTCAATACGAATGAGAGTTATTCTACACAAAGTAAAATTTTTTTTTATTTTTTTTTTTCGCAAATATTAAGGTTAACGCAAAAATTTACGTTAATAAAGTATATTCAGCTTTATTTCATGATTTCTATATTATATATGTGTGTGTGTGGGTGTGCGTGTTGGTGTGTTGGTGTGTGTGTGTGTAGGTGCGTGTACGTATATTGTTGCCAAACATTTTGAGAATTTGTCCAAACAACGATACAAACAAAGAAGTTCATATGAAAGGGGAACCACATAAACGTTAATTTCCTACTTGCATAGCGATAGTTAGGTAGAGACTCATAACAGCAACACGTGTGTACTCAAAACAGTAGATGTTAAATGAATTTTTAAAACATGGAGCTAGTAATATCATTCATTGTACTCTAACCTTCATGGTCAATATATTAGCCCGCAGTGATTGAAGTACCTATCCACATCTCAATAAAAGTGCTTATGAATACGGGGTTGCATACCATATATATCCTGTTCCGAAGAACGTACAAGCTTGCAATTCACTTGAATTTGACTTGCCACAGCAAGTTTGCACAAGAGATGTGCTGCAAGCCTGAATCAAGCTTGTGCCAATCTTGTATTTCATTATAATTTGACATGCCACAATAAGCTTCCTCACGAGACTTGCTGCAAACACGAACCAAGCATGCAACAAAATTGAATTTCAGATAATTTTGACATATATATAGCAAGTATGCTCACGTTACATGCTGCAAGCATCCTGTCCTGTATTTAACTTACGTTCCATTTTAATTTTACTTAGAAATTTTGTTTCATTAATCTTTCTCTGAGTGTTCATTGATATTGATCGATCTTGATTTAAACTTAACTTGGTAAATATCAAGAACATTTAGAAGTTACATCGTTTCTTATACTTGTTAAAACAAATATTACTCTACGATGTGTAATTACAAAATATACTTTATTGATACTCTTTTAACAACACCGTTCTTAGGAAAGTCAGACACTTCAGCGTTTGAAAAGAATTTTCACACACTTACGATCGAATAGCAATACATTTACTCTTTAAGGTTCGCCATGGTCTTGTGGTTAGCATGTTTGTTTAGTGTCGTGTGTTCGAATCTTGGCACACTATAAAGATATTTCCATGTCTGTTAGTGACATTCCAAGTCGGGGAACATGCAATATCAAGTATCATAATTAAAAAGTTTAAAAATACAAAAGAAAAGAAAATTTTGATTCCGTTATGTAGGCATCAATCATCAGCCTCGCATGTTAAGCTTACAGCAGTTTTGTTCAATGAAGACTAGGAAGCTTGTTTCAAGCTTGGGTGAAGCTTACACACTTGTTATGATAAGCTGGCTGCAAGGTTTCACACGTGTTACTGGCCATCTTGCAAAAAGCTTGTTTCAAGCTTGCACTACTGTCTGGAGTTGTGCGTGCCTCAATTGTTAGTTAAGCAAATGTAAGAAACGTTACAGGAATAGCTTACAATGCCTCTAAAATGTTTTAATACATATGTAAACCTGCATTCCATTATTCTATAGTAGAGGTCACTAACATGTTAAATCTACCTCCCGCTGGCGAATTGCTGCATAATATAGTTAAATATGTGCAGATTAAAAAAATATCTGGTGCCAATTTGTTTTCTTTATTTATGGCCGGAATTTTCAACATGATATTCGAAATTACGATGTGTTATACATTTTTCGTTTAGAAATGTATGACCAACATTTGTGTTTCATGTTATATTTTTTCACTATGATAAAAACTAAAACCGATATAATATTTTAACAAAAATCAACAATTATTAATGTACCGCAACCCCACCCCCCCTCCCAATCAACCAAATGTTAATACTTACATTTCAAATAAGATTTTTCTCACGTGTCTATATATATTGTGGTTTCATTTCAATGAGACTAACACTTGACTTACCATAAGAACTATCGGGCCTGTGTAACTGATTTAGAACAAAATTTGAATCACAAATTTAGTGGGCATGAGCCTTACTATTATGTACCATCCTGGTCGGAGTCCCTGTCAATGGACCAATCTTTCAAAAGTTGTACAGACACAATCAAATTTCTAACACACGAACAGTTCTTATTTTCACACAAGGTTTTGCACCCACATTTTACTAGTTCAGTTACACTTAATTAAGCCGGAGGTTCCAGACAATTCACATTTCCATCAGCTGCCCAACCATTTCCAACAAGAGGAGTTATATCTGGCTTAGATTTTCTGTAACCCTTCCAAACGGTAGGAATGGTGGGTGATCTCCGTATGTGCGGCTTCAAAGTTCCTGTTGTGGGATGTAGTTTCTCACCTTCTACATTTCGTGTTCCTAACAATTACCAACAAAGCTCGGGAATAGTGGAAAACTGCGAGTCCTGCATGTAAACTATACAGGTAAAGCTTTAGAATTCGTGAAGATATGTCAATGGATTGCATTTTCTTTTCCCAGTTGTTGAAATGCTGCTGTTATATCACTATCGTCTGTGATACTGAGGTTCACTGTTGCCCATCTTTCTTTTAAGATGCCAAAAAATTTTTCTCTCCAATATCCACCAGTAAATGAGTGAAGGCCAATGAGCCCTTTCGCTTTCTGGTGTGCCAATTACTAAATATCTTTCATTGATGTTGATTTTTCGTGTATTCTGTCCTTTTCCAGTAAAAAAATTAATTTCAGCACTGGTAGGGTGTGATGCACATTGATCCATCAGCAAGACGAACATGTCTGTGTCTGAAGAATATCTTCTATCAAATATATAAAATTCTCGTGTCACAGTGTTTGTTTCCATTCTCCTCCGAAACGACTTAACCGATTTCAGTGAAATTTCGTATATATATTCGGTAGGTCTGCGAATAAATTTTTATACTTCTAAATGTTATTGTTTATTAAATATTATTTAATTTAATAATTTTAGAACTCGGTCGATAACTGTGTAAGTGATAATTGATCAGTTATCCCCACGAGCTGATACCAGTCTATCCCCACCTGGTGTCGCTGCTATATTATTATTATTTATTAATTTCTTTATTATTAGACCTTTTCCACTTATATACCACATCCTTACACACTTACGATAAGTTATTTATGTGACAAAACAACGTTTCTCGGGGCAGCTTATATATATATATATATCACTGTAACTAACATCTTCCCTTGTTACTAAGTCAAGAACATGGAGAGGAATCAAAGTGTCAGCCTCCTGAGTATGGTTTGCTAGTTTAGAGTCAAAAATGCCTAACTTGTTGCTGTATGTTTTGGTCCCAAAGCCAACCACGACATTTTTGTTCACAGAAGCAAATTCCTTCAATACAGCTTTCCCAAGATATTCAGTTTTCATTGGTACAAGTCTGATGTTTGTGCTATCCTTAACAACAAAGCGTACAGGAACTGTTTCTGCCTATAGTTTTTTGCGAGTGTTTTCTTTCAGAGAATCATCTATGTACCTGTCAAATAGTAACCTTACCTCATTATATCCACTAGTCAGTTTTTTAATTGTTGCTGTGAATGCTTTGGTAAAGTACGCACATGCATTCAATGTTGTGATTTTTTTTTAGAGACTGTGTAACAACCATCCCATCTATGACACATGCTTTCTTCGTGCCACGTTGGTCAAGTTCACAAGGCTCTGCTATAATTTCATTGCACTCACTATTTGAAGCCTTAAAGTTTTTAATCACTGAAAGAAGTGAACTTTTGACACTTGGTATGAAGTGAACCATGTGATTAAAATAAACTTCTTGGAATGACAGAAAATTCAGGGTTGCCAAAAGCATTTCTGACATTTGTAGAGATCTCAGGCCGTGACTCAATTACAATGAGAAGCCAAGCCAAAAGCTGCCTGTCGTCTTTCAGTTTTACCATCTTATATACCAGTTTGATATATGACTTACAGTTGCAGCTGCTGAATGTTTTGAGTTTCATTTTTTTCATGGGAATACAGGCATTGTTGATGTGTGCGAGTCTAGCCGAGCTGTAAACAATTATTCATACTGCTGTTGCCCTTTTATGTCACGGTTCAGTATGTCTTCCCTTGCCAGTGCTGGTACTGCCATAGATTATACAATATTCATCGATTTGACAAAATTACTGAATGGGTTGCGCTAACAGTGGTTCATTATACTTTTCTTTACTATTTTGGCATTTTTAAAGATCCTTACCGGCATCGAGGTTGACATTTATTAATGATTTTCTGGATACCTTATGTGTTTATTCTTAAGGAATTCGTTCCTAAAGTCTGTAACAATCTTACATAATTCAGGATCTATCAAAAAGTAGTGTTCTATAGCATTTTCATTTTGGGTAGTTCCAACAATTTATCCTGCGGTTTTCAGCTCGTTAATCTTTTGCTCGAGGTTTTGGTCGACTAAAAGGTTAGTGAAAGGTATATCTGATTTCTTAATTGTGAAGTTACCAGACTGAAGAATTTTCCATACATCTGGATGGGTTTTTTGCAACTGTTTCATTTGAGCAATATACACAGGGATCATTTGCGTGTAATACAGTAAGTAATGAGCAAAAAATATTTTACTTGTTCTTCCAGTGATGCAATATGCAATTGCCAACCACATTGGCGTGTTGCCCGAATAAACTGCAGTAGACACCCAAATTGTTTTATGTACTAGAGGTGGAATTTTACTACATTTTCTGTGTAGCTATCCATGTGGTTTTTGTAGATGTCTTCAAGCGATTCACTGATACCTTCAAATTCATTAAGTGCTTCGATGTCTTCTGCATGGAGCCTTTATCGCATAGAATGGCATTTATTTTTTAGTTCACTAATATTCAGAGTGTCTGGTAATGTTTCAAAGAACAGCACTTAACATGCCAAAACTGATATCATGTGGAATTTTAGCCCACGGGTGTAATGTTTGTCTGAGAAAATCTGATGGATAGTTCTTGGAGAATACATGCCGTTTTCAATGCACATAAGATCAAGCCCACTTCTTTCTATGTATTTGCCAAGGGCATTCAACGATGCAAAACACACATTGAGTTCTCATACTCTAAGAACCCAATTCATATTTCCTGCACATTTCTTGATTTTCGTTGCATGCTCATACAAGTCCACGTCCATTGTGATTATTGTTTTACTAGTTGGTCCATTGATTAATTTTTCAGATTCCTCAGCCACGCACATAACTGTGTACGAGGCATTATAATCTGTCAATGGAACTCTTTTTAGTGGGGTTCAGTGGCGGATCCAGACCAAGATTTTAGGAGGGGGGATTATACACATTCACCTCATTAACGCGAGGGGTCGGGGGGTCTTCCCCCGGGAAAATTTGGATTTGAAGGTGCAAAATTGTGCTATTTAAGCAGTTTTACTGTCAATATACTATTTGTGTATACACACACATATATACATATATGTTTATTTATATATAATTATATATGGGTGGGTTAGTTGCCAAGCGGTGTAAATCACAAAAAATCGAAAATGGACTTACACCATTATAGAATTCCTGCAGTGAAGTCTACATACTTACCAAATGGCGTGCGTCCTAGTCCACTACATTTTTCCATTGCATTACGTATTAAACAACGTAACTCTGAAATTTAACAGAGATACAAACTTTAAATTTTCTCTCCTGAAATATTTGCATTTAGTAAGTATGTAGACCTCACTGCAGGCAATTCGTTTCAGTGGAGAATTTAACAAAAATACTACTTTAATAGGCATCTACATGGACCCACAGCCTGGTTACATCCCTGGGCCGAACAACTGATGACAGATTACCGTAACAAAAAAAAACACTTTTACAAATCAAGTCCTATCGTGGCTAACTGTTGCCAGTCATTCTCGCTGTAAACATGTATTAAAATTAGACGAACATAAATACAGGGCCGTATGCACAGTCGTGACTTGAGTTAAAGGCTCCACTCGTACTTGCTCAAGTGGATGTTTCAAGTGGCACTATATTTCGTATGCTTAGTGCATTTTAGTTTGAGCCTGGCTGCTACTTCATGAAGTTTAGTGTGGATCTGGCCTAGATACGAAGTGACCCGAGTTCACCCGATCTTACTTATGACGTCAAATTCCTAGCCAATAGGAAGCGTTTAAAACAGTGACGTACTTGTTTTTCACTTGACTTTTTTTCCCGCGAAATGAGTTGTTTTCGAAAATATAAAATCTAACACTCGTTCAGTGGATAATTAATGTATTTCGGCCTAAAATACTGCAGGAACCCTAACGAAATCAATTTAAAACGAAAACTGAATTGACTTTAGTGTCGCCGACAACTTTAAGGAGGAAGTAGCAACTGTTTTAAAAGATTCCAAACAGAAAAAATATACAGAGAATGAATTACGATTCTGGTGGTATTATTCTTACATCATACATTGTAAAACATGTTATTCCCTAATGTTCAACTGTATTAAAAACGACAATAATAACCATATAACACGGTTTAATATTTTTCCGCGGCTATATAATTTTATCTTTTACTGTGCTCTAAAAGCTGTGCTCACGATGTCCGAGTAAGTTACAGAAAAACAAATACTGACAAACCTGTAAGCTCACAAGTGCTTTGTGTATTGGGCTTGTGTTTCGTAAGAACCATTGCTAAATTGATTTAGTCTCGTGAATAAATATGCAATTATGTGTTAACCTATTTTCCTGAGTGACTAATACTCCAATATTCTGAAAAATAATGTAGGCCTAACTAGCCATGTTCAATAATCGTGTATGGCGAGTGCTTTTCGTTGTAATAAAGAAATACTGTCAAGATAGTGAATGCAACATATGCAAATATAATATTCACAATTTAACTTAGATTTTAAAATAATAAACACAATTGGGTTGTTGATCTGCTGCAATATCACTTCTTCCTGTCCCTGCAAGCCTACCTTCTCCAATCCCTTCCTAATTTTCCAACCACTTTCAGTCACCAAATCATCCCGCAAAACATACCACTCCCTTACTGACCTTACAACCATAGACTGCTTGCCCCACTCCAGTCTCCTCTACACCATTTGATTCTTCTCACAATTGTTACCTCTTCCCCTATATATACCCTCCGAGTTGTGTGACAATGTAACCCTCGTCATTCTCCCTCTCCACAGCTTTAAAATTACATCATAATTACAGATGGCCTATAATTACCTTCCTAGTTTCCCACCACCCATATTTGCACCTTTACAATCTACATCTCGAATTCCACATAGGCTAGCTGAATATTCCAACACTCACTGTACCATCAAACAGTATGCTTTTTTCTTTTCCTCAAAATACCCTCCTTTCAGTACCCTTTATAGCATACCACTCTCTCTACTTGTTTTTTTTACCTAAGGTCACTTTGCAGCAGAGTACCTATGAAGGTTATACTGTGATGCTTTACCTATCTCTTGCCCATGCCATTTATAAATTAATAAATGTCTACACACTAAGCCTTTAAAACCTGAAGTCCCCCAGTTTGTTACAAACTGGAGTTATCTACTAACTACCTAACACTTTATTTTAGACAAAATATAATGTACCCTGAAGCCAAAATTCAAATTTCCCATAAATCTAATTTCTGTGATACATTGCTGTCTACCCTATGCACAACTAATATTTTAAATTAAAAAATTCTGATGAGAATATAACAACTCTTAAATCAACACTTGTAATGGGGAAACAGCCCAGTGTCAAATTCATCCTACCTCCTCACTTGCCAGACATTTCCTACACTTTCCCAAACCTATTCTCCATGACCAACACCCCCGTCAGAAAATTCCACTTTTCCAACTGACCTCCTAAGCACAGACTGCATATTCCGTTCTGTTCCGTTCTCGCCCTCTGAATTTACACACCATTAGTCCAACTACCTCTGTGCTCTGTCTTACTTAATAATAAACTTAAATATCCCCATCCTTGTACTTCATTGATGACCTTGTGTATCCTGACCAGCCTTTCCACTCTTATCCTGTCCATCACTTACTTCCACCCCAATTCCTTCATCCCTACCGATGGGTGTATGTTCCCATCTTCTTCACCTGTCATTCACCCACCTAGCTGCCTACCTTTGTACAAAGTTTTATATATTTTTAAGTATAACTTCTTATCTAGACTTAACCACTACACCAACCGAGTTCAACATATGATAGCAAAGAATACCTATTTTTAAATAAGATAAACTTAAACATTTCTAGAAAAAAACACTATTAATCTGCCAAAATATAAACCAAAAACCATAATTTGAACGCCACACAAACATTGTGCAATACCAAGTATTTATCTAAGTTCTAGGCTTCTCACCATGCAACCAGCTGAATGCACCAGCAAAGCAAGTGCAGACACACTTTGTCTTTTATGAGTAGGTACCAGTAATGTGTCTCTGCCAGTAAACAGTACAATTTGAGAAGTGTGCTACTGTAGACTTAACTGACCCAATACAGTACATTTTTTTTGTGAAAAAATCTGTTTTAATAAGTATTTCAATGTTTTACGCGTCCCTATTTTTAAAATATGTATATGTTTTATAAGCTATTCTCATATGTACAGTTCTTAGGTTTTATTTCAAACTGAATGGTTTAAAAAATGTATTACACGTATATGATTTTAAGGAAAATTTCAGTCTCGTAGCTCACATACAGTTTACATCATAATTGATACCAAAAAGTGGCTTAAAATAAATTGTTTGGGCTAAAATTTGGCTAACTTATTCCATTGCATAGTCTACACCTCATGCGTAGGCTTGGATACATTTGTCCCACTTACCTTGACCTGACTGTTTAGTGTGAAAGCGTAGAAGATATACTGATTTACAATTTAATACACATTTATTTAATTTTCATCTGCATGAGGCAAAATATACTTAATATTTCAGGCTCTTATAGTTGACATACAATACCATAAACAATTGCTATTTAAGACTGTTGTGACAACACTTACAAATTTATTTTGATTCAACACAAACTAAATTCAAAAAAATTCTGTTCACATATCGTAAAGAGTGGCTATTAATGTGGAAAAAGGAACATTGTAAGGCACAAATATTTTGTAGCAAAGCCAAAATCTTTAATTTTAGTTTATTTTATTGCATCCTCTTATTTGTGTACAATATTGAAAAGTCATGCTTACATACAAAATACAATGACATAAATACAAAGCACATGTAAAATAAGGAAGCAGTGGAGCAAATTCTTATTAGTTGAGGCTTGTGATCATATGTAAGCCCATATCTGCATTCTTCAAAGTCTCCACATGAAAAAAAAGAAGAGAAAAAAAGCCAATTCACAAAATATTCAATTTTTAATATAATTTACAGGAGAACTTCTATTTCCTATATCCTACAAAAAAAGAACAAGCCTCAACAATACAAATTTTAAGAGCTGTATTAAGTTTAGTGAAAGTCAGTTTATACATGTGTTTTTCTTTTAATTTCTGAATAATGTTGGCAGATTTCCTTTTGCACGAGGATGTCACATTAACTTATTTTGCATGTTTCTACATAGGCCCATGTAGCTGTGTGTGTTCTGTATACTCTTGGTAATAGTTAGGGAGCTGAAAAAAAAACAGCATTTTCTCTTAGTCATAAGCTAGAACCCAAACAATTGCAACTAGGCAACTGCCTAGTAACAAGTTCTAACCATTTCCCCAATCACTTACAAAACCCCTCCTAAACGTATAAATCCCCTTCACCTTCAACTCTTCTGAGAGTAACTTCTTCTCCCTCACCAACCTCACAAGTATAGACTACCTCCCTGCTGTTTTCTGCTCATCTGAATCTTCTCAATATTATTCCCTCTTCTTCTATACTCTGCCCTAGTTAATAGGCAGCCAAACTTACCCAAGTCTCTGTGAACAATATTTTGCTATACACTGCATACACAGAGCATTCTTGTACACACATTACATTTATACTTAAATATAATATTGATTTTAGTACTTGACCAAGTTTCCATCGGTTGAAATTTCAAACACAAAAAACTTGAAATTTTGGCTGACATACCCTACCATAGTTAATTGTTCCGTAACAGCCTACTGAGTGTCAAGTCAACGTGAACTGGCCTATTAAATAACACACAGTACTCTGGCATTACATTTACAACTGATTAGCCGTTGAAGAAGTTGAATTATGATTTCTCTCAAATTAAAAGTCTGTAAGTCTATTTTGTTACCATTAGTACGGCTCTTGTAAGCCTATCAGCATTGAGGCTTCTGTGACTTCAGTGCATCAAAAATGGTGGATGCGACAAAGGTGAAACACTGAATTTAATTTAGTAATAACAATAATAAGATTTTTACATTCGCAACTGGGCTAACGCCTGGTGGCGAGCAGAATCCTCCCCATCTCCACAACACCAATCCTTCCAACCCCCGCAGTCACCATCTCCTCGCAGTGCATTGCACTACCCCACTGTCCTCACCTCTCCGTTCTCCGCCACACCCTCTGAATTTTCTCACTGTTGTTTCCGTTTCCCTTAGTTAGTGTGCAGGTCAAACTGCCCCATCCTCCCTCCCCGTTCAGAACCCAATACAACCTGACCAAATTTTCCATTCTCCTCATGTTCCACAACAATTTCCATCCCAATACCTGTATCAGTCGCAAGGCCTAAAGTTCCTTTCCTCCTCACCAGCCTGACCTTGCCTTTTCCATTTATTCATCATCCATCTCATTGCGCTTCTCTGCACCTTCTCCAGCTCTTGCACCACCACCTCCATTCAGAAACAGTCAAGAGAACAAGCAGGCCTTGACTTTATGTTAACTAAACACTAATGTTCAAGACACAACTTACAATAAGAATGTATTGTTTGTGGACATATGCCAGTGCTCGTGTTTTGTTGACCAAACTTGTGTTAAACGACAAAGTACACAAAACAGAAAAAAACAATCCCAGAGGAATTCTGTCCGTTTGGTCAACCAAACATGAGCAATGACATATGTCCACAAACCAATACATTCTTATTGTCAACTCCCATTACAGCTAATAATCTCCTACAACTTACAGCCAATTATTTAAATCAGTATTTTGTAGTGCAGAGTAAATTCAAATGTAACGTAATTTTTTTATAGAAACTACAGTGTTTTACTTTTTAAATTAATTTTACTATTTCTATCCTTTCAAGACTGTGTTTATAAGGGTAAATATTAATTTTTGCTCTGACGTAGATTTCAAACAAGAGCATTTGTACTTATTTTCTGCATGTTTATATGCTAACTGCAAATCCTCTTGTGTGGATCTTACCAGAATCCTAGTATGTTAGAGGATAGGCCTAACTGTACAAACTAGATGTAGGCCTATATTGATTTCTGAAAAACATAAAAGTTCAAACCAGGGTAGGAGAGTGGTGGGAATGTTGAGCAGGTTTTGTGTGGTAAAATGTTAGTATGAATTTAATCTTATAAGCAGAACGTTCTATTGAATGCATCCAGAGCATTACATAGGTCTAAGCGATAAAATTAAAAATTAATTACTTGTCTGCAACTTGTAGTACTGGGTGGGTTGCACTGGTTTCCACATCACCTATGAGAGGAGTCTCAAGAGGTACAGTGCTCAATGCGTTAACTCTTTATTTTACATGGCGGGTTTCCCCAAGAGGCCTATTAAGCCATGGGATTTAAACACCAAAATTTTAAGATATATCATCACTTCGTTTATAGAGGTTTCGCCTCCAGCTGTTGTTTTATTTTCTGCACGTTTTATCGTTCGAACTTGACATACGGGTTGCTTCGCAACACTAACGATGTTTAATTAACATCAGAACAATATTTACTGAGACAGTACATGGTTTTCAAACAATTATAAACTATGTAAATATTCCGTCGCCTGACCTAAATCCACTCTGTCAATTGGCCGTACTATGTCCTTAAATAAATAGCCAGCATGCCCACTATTACGCTAGCAGAATATTTGTTGTACACACAAAATCGACTCCTTTTATAAAACAGACATGCAGTTTTTAAAGTGGATTATTATTAATACTGTTGCACAGATAGGTTATGCTACGATTATTATTGTCCTCACAACGAATGCGCAGTAACTGTTTGCTTCGAAAACGTATAAAATATTCGTTGCTGTAAAATTCCAGTGGATTTTTTTAAGTTACGCACAAACCTTTGAGCTAAATCAAGAAATTACGTCCGCGCACTTCACAAACTAACCTATCAAACACAATTCTTGACCAGCCATTTTTCTGAAAGCTCCACTAGATTCCAATTTAGGGTGGTCTCTCGTCGACTAGATTCTCGCACTTGAAAACTAGTGCGAAACGAGTGGGCACTGACACTAGATGTGACTATGCTAACGAAAATTCGGATATAGTGCCGATTTCAAGTTTTAGTGGACACTAGATTCGTCTCTGCATACGGCCCATAGTCGAACCTTAAATACAGTATACTATATTATGTAATACCAACACACTGTTAGTGTTGGTAACACAACTTCTCCTTCGCAAAATCGTAAAATAAATAGCCGAGTAAATACATTGGGGAGGAAAATACACAGCATCTGCTGAAAACAAATTGCATTTTTCGTTACCAGTCGAAAGTTTATATTTAGATGAAATCGTTTTGTCAGTTTCACTGTACGTTGTGTGTTTCTTGACATTTCTGTTTCTTGACGGATTTAGTTCAAAGTTACCCATAAGAGTTCTTTTAGACATGGTAACCGGTAATAAAATAACAGCAATACGTTTTCAGAACAGTTTTAAAAGAAAAAAAAAAGATGTTAGATCTAAACATGCAAAATGAAGTGAAATATCATACAAATAAATCAAGAAATTATGTTTTCTTTACAGCACTCTTAAAGAAACAATAAAATGACTCATAAAATTTTTCTAGCCTCGAAAATTAAAAAAAATTATTGAAAAGTTTAAGGCATTGATTTTACACACCTCAAAGAAAACTTACAAATAAACATGAAACTGGCATAGAGGAATATATGTAGATCTCACAAACACTGCAAAATCTCATAAGAATATTCAGTAATTTAAGCTTAATTTTTATATTTTTAGCAAGTATTCAACATGAAATAAATTAGAAATAAGTTACTTCACTATTTGCTATAAATTGTTCATAACTATTCAACGATTCAAGAAACTTACATTAAATTACAAAATATGAACGGTGATTACCTGGCAAAACGGTCAATAACTGTTCGCACTTTGACATCAGTCACTACATATATTCTGTAAAGCTAAGCCATTCAGACGCTCCTCACCAATCCGTGAACGGAACCACGTCTTCGAGCTTCTTAATGTAGAAGAAGATAGTTCTGCACTAGCCACACTAACTGGCAATGTAGCCAGCACCAAAAGTAGTGTTTTAATTTATGGAAACAGGCCCACTTTTACAGTGCGAATATGAATACATCGCACTTGTTATTAGAAGACATCCTTGATCACGTTCCCGACTGAGCTGTGCAATGTTGTTCGTTAGTCCGAAAATTGTGGGTTGCAAATAAATGCCACTAAGACTCAATACACTATAATTGGATCAAAAAACTAAAAAGTACGATCCCTTCACTCGATATCAACACTGTCTTCGTAGAAGACCACAAATTGCTATGACCGAAACAGTAAATAATTTAGGCATTAAAATTAATGAATTTCTTACTTGGACAGATCATGCCAATAAAATTTGCAGGAATGTACTTGTATCTTTACCTTCTCTTAGGCACATGAAAAACTTTCTTCCAGTAGATACGAAAAAAACTAATTGTACAGTCACTTATTTTCCGTATCATTGATTACTGCGATGTTGTGTACAGTGATGTAACATGTGAACTAGCTGCAAGACTACAGCGATTACAAAACACCTGTGTATGTTATATATTTAACTTGAAACCTCGAGATCATATCAGCCACTATTACAAAAATCTTAAGTGGCTCGAACTAGAAGAAAGACGCATGTTGCACTCGCAGTTCCTACTTAAGAAGATTCTAACAACCAGAAGTCCTAAATATCTTCTTGACAGATTCCAGTCACTCAGTGTAAATCATAATCACCACACACGTTCCGGCGAAACATTGCTACTCATGGTACCTAAACATAATACTAGATTTTTCTTTCAATCTCTAACAGTGTCTGGTGCTCGGTTTTGGAATGATTTATTTGCCCAGTGAGCTAAAGACATTCTCAAACCTAAGCAGTTTCAAACGCTATTTAAAAACTATTTGTTACAAACTAAATATCTCGGGGAGTAGAGTTGTGGTGCTACTATGTATTCTTTAGGTATATTTTTATTTGTTTAGAATTTAAAATTAGTTCAGAATTTAATTCTTATTAGACATAAAGTTTCTTAACCAGTTTGTATATGAATAAACAAATTTATATCACATAACATTATAATTTTTCTCTCTTATCAACAATTAATTTATTGTATACTGTAATGCTGTTATCCAGATGCACATTAACTCCCGCAAGATTAGTCTATAGCTATGTTGTTATACATGAATATTTAGATAGCATACACAAAATTATATTTTTTGAAAACACCTAATAGCGTATTTATAGTTTCACTAAAAATATTAAACTTTGTTGTTTTTTTATATACTTGCGGTATTCATTCATATGTAAAATCAGTTAAAAATGGTTAGCGCATCTAGCTAAATTAATGAATCATTTTTGTTATATTAATTTTGTTTTTAAGTTTTTATTGTAGTTATAGTTTAATTTTTGTTTGTCACACATGTATGATTTTAATTGTATAAGACGTGGTTAAGTACAAGATAAGGCGAAAGCCTTAACTTCCCCACAAACAAAGCCATTAAATAAATAACTGTAACTGCCATAATTGCAGCTCACTTTCTAAAAATTTTCTTGCTACTTTTTTTCCGTATCCCAGAAATCCGTGGTAATTTAGAACGATATTCAAAACGTCCCGAGAAAACGCTTCCGAATTAACACTCTTGTCTATTAAAACAGACGAAATACACAATCCTAGACTGTACAATTGTAGTGCCATGGGCGAGACCCTTGATTTGAGATCTTCGACGGTGTTCTCGAGGGTAGGGATAAACAAAGTTATTCTAAATTATGTTTCCATGCCACCTGTATAAATATTAGATCGGTGTTGTCTTTTGGCAATTCTGAGCATTTTTAGTTCCGTCTCTAAGTCAACAGCTTAAGCTTCGACCTCAACCATAAAATTATGAAAACAAGTCTCACAATCTCTTCGTTTCACATATAAACTGCAAAGAGTGTTTTCAAGCATGTCTTTGGCTACTACCATGTCCAAAGCCTCTTTCTGAAATAATCTACTGATGGGCAGAGCGACTGCAAGTACATCAGAAAGACATATTAAGCACACTAAAAATTCAGTCTCACAAATAGCAGCACTTTGAGCTTCGTTACTCCATTCCTAGATAGCTGACAGGGCATCTGCTATTTTCGGCAAAGACTTTCGGAATTGAAAGCCGCTGTCATGCCTCTCAACCCACCTTGTCTCACGTAACCCAATCAACTGCCTGCCAACAGTTTACCTAAGAACTGAATTGCATTTTGATAAACCAGAGAAGAAATCTATCGCTTTTTTTCTAGAAAGTAAGTACTCTCTAGATCATTTAACTTTAAGTCTTGCATAATACTTTGCTCATTTGAATACTGCTGATGTCTCTATACAAACTACTTCATATATTTAATTTGTACATAGTACTACCTTAAAATGTTTTAATTTTTTTTTCGGTTTGGGGGGGGGGCGATCGCCCCTATCGCCCCCCCCCCTTAAATCCGCCCTGGTTGAGCTATGGCATCACTGTTCGTTTTTTTCATTATGTTATTACATTTTAACTTAATCAAAATTTAAATATAGGATGACTAGGTTGGCATTGTGGTTTAATAAAAGCAAGTGATGTGTGAGCTTACATTGGTTGTCACTGTTCTGCAATCAAGTTCTTCTATGTGAGTAGATTCCTCTTGTGGCAAGTTGTCAGCGATTTGATCCATTGTTGGGCAGTCACGGTGTGCATAGGAAGAAAAGAACCTGGCTCTATCTTGTTTTGTAGATTTTCTTATTACTTCTGTACTGTAGCCCAAATCAACGTCTGTAAATGTCAAGGGTCTAGTTACAATTGTTTTTAGTTTTTTTTTTTTTTTTTTTTTAGTTTTGTTGGACAGTTCGCTTTGTTGGCACTTTAGGGATGGGAACGTTTTCTTGCGGCTCAGTTTTATTTCCATCGTCTTGCTGATTGATGACAAGCAATGTTCCATGCAAAGTTCTTTGCCCATCTGGAGTGTATTTTTGAAAATATATCTACAGCAAATGATACAGGCACATCTTGCTTGATGAACATAGGCAAGTACACATACTTAATCTCATTCTCTTTTGGTAAAACTGCTGAAGCAATACAGTTTTCAAGGTTCATTGTTGCTTTATAAGACGGACCAAGACCCATATCTGCCATCATTTCTTCCAGCTGCCTACTTCTTGTTTTCTGTGAACTGCAAACGATGATCCAACTGCAAACGATGTTTCAATTTGAGTGGCACGGAATCCATCACCTGATTTTGTCTTTTGTCAAACCTGACAGTCTGTTTTAAAGCAGTAGATTAGATGCTGACTAAGAATACTCGCTAGTCTTTCAATTTCATTACTGCTACTTTAACATATATTTGACCCAGCTGTGCCCACTATTGCCCATTTGAAAAATTATTTTACCGTAACAGGAGGTTCGTAATCATGGAATACACCCTGAAATGTCCTACAGCTGATACTACTAATATATTTTCTCAAAATAGCTTCTGCTTTTGACAGAATTTCAATATCCCCTTCACAGTCTGCAGCTTCACACGAATCTGTCAAAACCTCAGTAATGGTTTGTTTTCGCACAATTCTTAAACTTTTGTTTTCTTTGGGAGATTTAATGAATTCTGCTTCCGGAATCTGGTTGGCTATGAGCGATTTCAACTGTTTTTCGTAAATATTGTTCTCTACTTCAATCCCATTCTCTACCAACAAGATCTTGTATTGTTCATTCACATCATTCAGAGTTGCAGTATCGCCAGCAGAAAGAGTGCAATTCACTATGTTCATAACATCAGCTATAAATTGACCTCTTATGTCAGCTTTATCAATGGTGGACCTATCTTAATTTCTCTCACAAAGTAGTTTCTCATCTCGAAGGCAATCACAATGGTATGCTAAATCAGAAGCAACACAAAATAAGTGGTACATTTTTCACTGATAGCGCTGCTCTGATTTTTCTACTTTTAGTGTTATTTTTATTAACAAGAAATTGTGTCCTATTGATTCTGTTGTAACAAAAAATAGTTCCCCATTCTCTGGCTCCGAATATTCTAAACGTAAAGTTTAGTTCTTGATGTGTTTTTTGTTCTCCTTTTGGCCTTGTCATCTACACAACAGTTCGATGATTATTTAGAGGGACGCCTACGTTTTGGTTGTTGGTGTAATTCAGTACTTTCATACCTTTCCTTTGCATTTTCAAGATTTTTACTGTGAACCAGATCTTTATAACACTGGTTGTGATAACGTATCCTATTAAATTCATCTTCTGTTGAGGACGCTATTATTTCACAAAGTGGTGCCAACAGACACTCCCCGCACTCAGTTATTACAAAAGCATACTCTTTGAGTTTATTGAGTCCTTGTACTGGGTGTTTACACAATCCTTTATCTTTGAAGCTCACAATACAAATATTCATATTTAGCAGTAATTAACAGTGCCTGACGAACTTGGTGAATTTTTCTTCATGTCGGCACAAACCTGCAACAAAAATTAGTTCCATTAATTGTTTGTTTCGCCATTATTATGTAATACAAAACAGGGTTTGATTTCATAATAACATTTCCGATGGAAATAACCTATACATTGGTGTATAAATTGCTAAAACACTCCCAAATAATTAAAAAATCATGCAAATTTAGATTCTTCACTTTCAGTAAAAAATATATATTTTTCGACGAATAGAAAAAATAAGCACCAAACTTTTTCTCAATCTAAGTACCTAAAACTACAATTACCACGCCGAAAATCAAACTTGGCATAATTTGCCCGCGGGAGCCATTAGGAGCTCCTACTAATACCCTGTTCAAAATATCTGGAATATGTCGTATTTGGGTCGAACCCTTGTTGGGTACGCTCTCGAAGGATGTCAGTGTTCGGTACGGACGTTTCAAACACCAAGGACTTTACGTGTCCCTAGGCAAAGCAATCAATTGTATTTTAATCAGTTGATCGAGTAGGCCAAGCTACTATTACCTACCGACCAATGAACGTTCGCAGAAATCACTTATTTAAATACTGGCGTATGCTATTATGAGGCTCAGTTGGGCAGGAACACCATTGTGCATAAACCATATTCCTTGGACGATGTCCAGAGGTACATCTTTGAGGAAGCGATACAAATCCTTCCTGAGTAACTGAAGATATGACTGTCCAATCATACGCTGAGGGATGAAATAGGGTCCTAGAAGATGATCATTTATGATTCCACCCCACACTTTTAGACATAATCGCTGTTGATTGTTGTTCTGATATGCATCATGATGATTGTCGTAAGCCCAGGGATGACTGTTATAATTTGTGATACAATTGTGTGCGAATTCTTCTGCATATGTTAATAAGTCACACACTTAAACTGAATTGACGCAGCACAGGCTTAACCAATCGCTATGCAACTGATAAATAAGCGGTTTTTTAATCCGATTTCACGTAAACGTGATTTTTTTTTTCAACGTGAGGAATAACACGAGCTCAAATATTTGACCTAAAGAGATGCATCCTATAGATAATAAAGCCGTAAAGCCAATAAGAAATTAAATTGAATTAATTAAATATGTTATAATTCTTGAAATATGCATAAAATACAGTTATCTGTGAAACCTGAATTTTCGTGTCAAATGGTACATTTACAGTTAATATATATTTTAACTGTTTAATGCTTTCAATTATGAGCGAGTAATGATCGTTTTCGTGAGACACTGTTTATCTATCGGTAATGTTTCTTTTTTTTTTTTTTTTTTTTTCGAATTTGTTCGCAGAGATAGCTTACGAATAAAACCAATGGTAATTAAATTGTTTAAAGGCCATGATCCGTTATTTATACTGATTTTAGGATTATAATTATGTTTAAACTTGAAAGAGACCAAGAATATAAAACTCTCTAGTTTCGCTGAAAATAGTTTTGAATATATAATCTAACTTTTTCCTGACAAATATTATTTAGTTTACATAATTAGCTGATTAACACTAATTAAATTCAATAAGGAAAATAATTAGCTAAAATCATGGCGATATTATTTACTTACCAACAAATTTAAGTAATATAAATTATTTTCAACAAAACTGTGTTACAGTGTGTCGATATCTGCTCTGTTTTAAGTTAAACAAAAAGCTATCGCATAAGCAGTTAGAAATGAGGGTCTAACGCAACATGAAAATTAATTATAGATACTTCGAATCGTATATCATTGCAAGAAATGCATCTGGAAAAAATATCGTTTTCTTTATTTTTCAGCCAAATTATTAACACGTTATATTATACTAAACTTTAAAATGTTTAGTTACGGAAGTATAACACCGTACTTTGTGATAAAAGACTTTATAACCAACTACAAGGTTATCGCGTGAAATCCGATATGAACGCTATGGGATGCATGCTATTTTACATAGTTTACTGAATACGTATTAGTTATATGTATTGAATAAGCGTAATGATGTAAACGCTGTCTATAACAGTATTATATTCTCATGTATTTCTTTTTGTACATTATGTATATGAAAACCTGAACGTCGGAATTAATTATGCATGGAAATAAAAGTAGCTCTCGAAAAGTTCGCCCGCAGCCTTTCAGGAAAACTACCGCGTGTTTTGCTTAAGGCTGCTTCACAGTAAAAAGCTTTATTATTATATAATTACATAGAGCAATGGCCAACGCGTAGACACACTTCCTCAGGACATGTGTTCGTGCTATGAATAATATATCCTGAAGACTATGTAATTAACTGTTTTAAACAATAAAATTACTGAACTCACACCTACAGAAATAAGATATTTTCATAGTGCATGCAATGCATAAAACATTTGAATATCAGTAGGTTTGCAAGATATGCATTCCTATGCCATCTATCCGATTGCAATAGAACTATGGCGTTGTGCGTACATCCGCGAAGGTTTCTGATTTTAAAAAAGGGGAAGGGGGTCAAAACGTAATGGAACAAAACGGGGTACCCAAAAATTGTTATGGTTATTGCAAGCAATGCATGCCGGGATGTCTAGTAACTACATATATCAGTGATGATGTAACATTTTAGAAATGATGAAAACGTTAAAACGTTTTATAACGAGTGACATTTAAGATTACAATAAATGCCCCACATCTTGTTTATTCGCTGTGAAACACTGAATCTTGTATTTATGTAGGTGAGTAACTTTACTGTGGGTGAGGCACAAAGACAGAAGAATTTTTACATTGGCATATCATTACACATAAATTATGTAATATAAATGTTTCTTTGCAAAAATGTCAGTAGAAGTAATGACTTAAGTTTACAGTATTCCGCGCAAACGTAAAATATCAATTAGTTACTGCAGAAGAGTTTCACAATACGGTATGGCAGTATGGAACGTATATGTCAATTGATAAAGCAGTACTTTGGCGTTGTGCGTACATAGCAATATTAAAGTACTTAATCCCTTTACAATAACTGTGGACAGTGACACGCGACAAAACTGTGCTTTCGACAAGTTTACTGGTTTGTGCTGCTTGAATGTTTGGACAATGTTTTGCATTTTCAACGCACATACTTGAGAAGATTTTCAGGAGCCGACTCTAGATCTGTCATGGTGGAAAGCAACACATTTACTTCTTCATCCGACCTCAGCTACATAGACCGGTCATTGTTTTGCAAAGCTCTTCCAAATAACAACGGGAAAGTGAACTCTTAAATTATGATAAAATGCTGTATTTTCTTTTGAAGGTAGTCACTCTGCTGTCATACAGAAAAAAGATGTTTCGGACTTGTCCGTGAAGGAAATGTGGCATAGGATGTTCAGTGTGTTATTGGATTTGCCTCCATGCACATTCTTCCGAACAAACTTCAGTAAGGCGAACTTCCTGTGGACAAACACAGTCAGGCATGGATAACAAGATAATTCGTCAAGGCCTGCACATCAGTTTGTCCAGCTGTATCACTGATACTGAAGAGACTGCACTGCTTCCTTCCACATCTCTTAGCGAAATAGAGGATAAAAAGTCAGGCATCTCAGTATTCCAGATGTGAGGTAACAAAACAAGAATATATATATATATATATATATATATATATATATATATATATATATATATATATATATATCATCAGGGACTACCACAAGTGGATGTCCATTGGATGATGTATGAACCGCTTCCCCAGCAATGTCTGTATATGCATCACCCAAGCATTGAATCACCCCGTGTCCATCATTTGTCAGATTCCGATAAAGCATCTTGATTAACTGTTATTATTTTCCTTGCGATCATGGTGAAGAACTTCTGTTTGGCAGACATTTGTACTTTTTTTTTCTGATTAAAACATTAAGGCATTTGTTGCTACTAATTCTTCATCTTTGTCGTTCTAGATATTTTATTGAAGGAACATTGTTCTACACATCAAACGCTATGTAGGAAGTGCTATAATTTCTTCTCAAATAATAAAGATACTGCGTGATTACTTCATTGCATGTAACTCTGGGTAACCGTTTAACGCGATTTTTTAAAGCACCGCCATCTATATGTGATACTTTTTCAGGGGTATTTATATCTCGTACACAAGAAATGAGGGCATTCGCCAGAACTTCCTTATTACCCTTCCGCATGTGTGAATTTTTAAAAAATGAGTTCGAGAAAGAAGTGAGCTCATACTTAAAGTAAGGAGCGATTATTCAAATTAGTTCTATAGGATCACAACTTATCCTTAAAATAATATGTCTGTTTCAACATGCACTGAACGCTTCCTTATCCTGATGTTCTTCTGCAGCTAGCGTGCGCACGAAACTACTTCGTTTCATTTATGCCTCGGAAACACTGAAAATGTCAAGTTTGTCTAGCAATAAATATAGAATGATTGTAGGAAACTGGTATTTTTATAACGATCGTAACATTAATGCTGAAAGAACTGTTTTCAAATATTTGTTTTTCTGTTATATATTTACAAAAAACATGAAACATTAAAGATATAACACTACTTAGGTGTTTAAGTTTATTTTAATTTTATTTTGCACAAACAGAAGAAAACTAGCGAAAACAGTTTTAACCAGTTTTTATTTTACTTTTCATTAAAAAATTCGTTATCAGTACGAATAAACAACTGGCCATAAATATTTTACACTACTAAAACAGTGTAATCAATCTTACACATATTGTTAAATGAAAATTATAAAATGTGGATTTTAATTTACCTGCTCAACACACCTCCCATAAATTAAAATACACACTAAACTTACAAAAGTTTAACAATTTCTGAGCAATGTTTCTTCGGTAGGAAACATTACACTATTTTCACAAACAAATAAGCAAAAGACAATCTTATCTACTAGTTAACAAAATACACCGGTATACACAGTTTTAGTGAATGTATCAGTCAGCTGATTTTCGGTGGGACAATATTTCAAACCAATATTTTCCTGATTCACTTTTTCACACAGAAATTTGAATTTTCTATTTATGTGTTTGGACCTATTTTTACAAACTGTCATGAATTTTACTTTGATTGTCAATAATGAGGTTCACCGATAGCACATTCACTATCAGTTCCTAATACAATTACTTCAACAACCGCATTTCCTTGACACATTCACTAGCGGCGATGAACTCACTCTCGACTGTGTTGAGTGATACAATGGGTTGTATTCTTGTCGATCACGCAATTGGGCTTCCCACGTATACGATGACATACCCTGAAGTGCTTCGTCGAGATGACTCGTTACCGGCATAATCCCCATCACTGTATGTCTCGATCGGAGAAGAGCAGAAGTATGTTGTATATCGTAGTCCCAGATTTTTTGTTCCTTGGAGATATCTAAATATTCGTTTTACTTTTCGTACATAAGGACGCTTGGGTTTTTCAATTTTCTCGATGCCATATTAACGGCATGTGTTATGTCCGGTCTCGACCTATTGGACAGGTACAGTTTTCCTATTTAGAAATTTTTTACTGCAGTTTTGAAAATTGTATGTAGTCGATGTTGAGGGAGTTTTTACAGGTTTGGTGTTATCCATGTTGTATATTTTTCAGCAGCTGGTTAGCGTAAGTCTCTTGGTTATTACTAATAAAACCACTTTCATTTCCAAACCCACAAAATTTTTCAGTGGTTTTGACCTCAAACTCAGTTTTAAGTTTCATCATAAGCTCATCTGTTTTCTTGCGTTCTCATGAAATTACAAGACCAGCATCTAGAATGAGAAAATTTTTATAATCTTTGACGAATGACTTGTCAGTTATGAGTTGGTGTTGACCATGTGTTTCTAGGAAGTTGACAAATATTTTGTTCCATGCACAAGGGGCTTGCTTTTCGTCATAGAGTGATTTCTGCAGTTTAACGATGGAACCATTTTCATTTTCTAAAGCATCGGGTATTCGCATGAAGATTTCTTCTTTTTAAGTACCTTACAGAATGGCATTTTTATGTTAAATTGCTTGAAATTCACGTTTTCCTCTTTGGCATAGGCCTAAGGAATCTGAGGGTATTCATTAACACAACAGCGCTGAAAGTTTAAACAAAATAAAGCCCTGCTTTCTCTTCACAGCCACGCACAAGTCTAGCCTTGTACCTGCCATCACCGTTTATTTAAAAATGCCCATCTACTAGAGAGTAACTTCTGATTTTGAGGAATGTCTTTTTCTTGAAAAAAACTGTAGCACCATTCTTCTTGAGTGATGACTTTTCTTCTTCTATTGATTCCAACCGTTTGTATTGACCTTCACCTGAAATGGCTTCTGTGTATGACAA
Source organism: Medauroidea extradentata (assembly GCA_003012365.1). Lineage (NCBI taxonomy): Eukaryota > Metazoa > Arthropoda > Insecta > Phasmatodea > Phasmatidae > Medauroidea > Medauroidea extradentata. The sequence goes on along the minus strand of PNEQ01088721.1, from coordinate 18,685 downwards.
CATGACATATTCTTGCATTTAAATTTTCTTTTAATTCTTTCTTTGCTTCTTTGGTCATCATAGTTTTCACCTGCAGAAGCAATTTTAGCTCTTGTGTCAGACTGTTCCAGTGTTTTTGTTTTAGCTGAGTTTTGGTTCGAAGGAAAATAGAGAAATCGTTCTTCGTCCTGATCATTGTTATCGTCTTGTGGCATAGTTGTGCCTTCCTGTCGTGCTTCTTTATCATCAACAAGCCTTAGAGATGTATTTTAATGTCCACATCATACATTTGTTCGTCTAACATTTTATGTGGTAATATGTTTACTGCGTAAGCTTCAGTTGGCTCAGTAAATGTAGGCTGACATACCTCGAGAGCTCAATATTTCTCTTTTCTGGATTCTAAAGTCTATAACTGATGTTTATAGTTTATTCACCTTTCTTCCATAAGCCAGAGAACCAACCACTCTTATGATAGACGAATCTGGCGTTTTTTTGTACCATAGGTCTGCAGAAGTTGTATCGACGGTCACAGTCATGCTTCTGTTCAGTAGATATGCCTCAGTGCGCAACGCCTCTCTCCACAATTATTTTCCTAGGTCTGACTGGAAAAGTAGTGCTCTAATATTCTCCATCAGCATCCTGTTCATTCAGCCTATTTGCTTTACCATTTAGCTGAGGAGTTGCTGCAGGGGTATAGTCCATCTTTATACCCTTCTCTGGACACAACTCAGTGGATTCCTTGGCTATATATTCACCTCCCACGTCACAACGAATTTTGTGAACACGCAGGTTCCATTTTGATTCAGCCTGAACGGCGTAGCTTCGAGCAGCATCAATGACATCTGATTTGCTCTTTATCAGAGATATATTACAGATAAATGTATGTAGTCATCCAGAAAGGTCACAAAGTACTTGAAACCATTCCATGTTGAGTCAAGAGAGTCGCACATATAAGTGTGTATTATTTCAGTTGTTCTAGTAGTTATCTCTCTCTTTTTTTCCTAAATGCGTTCTGGTTTGCTTTGATGCTATGCAAGTTTCACACTGAATAGCACTCGTACAGAATTTAAGTTTTGCTAGTCCAGATGACGCAACAGTTAGATTCTTCATAATCAGATGTTCCAATCTTATATTCCAGAGATTTATACCATTCGTCTGTTCACTATGTGACAAAAATTATGATTGGCGGTTGTTCAAGTTAATGTTATACAGTCCCGCGTTATTCTACATGCTTATTATTTTAGTTCCTGCCTTCTGAATTTCTACACTGTCATCAGTGAACTTGACAACACCATCATTTTCAGTTATTTTCTGTACTGGAATTAGATTTTTTGCCAGGCCTGGAATATATGGAACATATTTCAGTACATAGTTGTGGTACTCTACGTCTCCTTTCAGTTCATCATACGTGTTTCCTTTTTCCTTAGACGTCATAATTTCCGACTCGGTATCAATGATATTGGTCAACGTACTGGATGAAACCTTGCCAATTTTGTAGTTAATAAAAACACTTCAGCAACGAACGTATTTTATGACATTCTCTCATGAATGGAACACAGTTTATAAAACATTTCTTCTGCAGAGTTACAGGACATAACAAATTGGATATTACCTTTGTGGATCGTTGTTATGATGTATCTCTCGGCCTTCGCATCTTTCTTCTCCCAATTCTTACCTTGGTCTCCATCCTTAGCCTCAGTACTGACGACATCGCACACATCTACCGCTTTCAACAGAACAACTAACTGGAACTTCCAAATACAGAAGTTAGAATGACCTTGAAGTGTTTTCACGTAGGCAAAATCTTCCTGTGCTGTAGCCGTTTTATCCTTCTGTTCAAGCGGACACTAATTTTTACCTGTTTCTACAGTATCAGTTTGGCACAAGGGGGCCGAATAAATATCACCACCTGCTATTTGCACCGACGCAGCGCCACGTAAATGCAGAGCAAGCTTAACGGGTCCTCTCTGCATGTAAGTGAGTATTTAACTCCAACGCAGCACAACCAAGTCAGTGCTTTTTCCATTTACCGCGATTTACCACGCGTTTGTGCTGCCATTTACTTTATTTAATTTTAAGTTCTGGTAAATAGCGCACACTAGTGACTTCTATTAGAACTACATGCTGTACCTACGGCGTAGCGATGTTTGAAAGTAGGGCGAGAAATTTAAACATATGGCGTGCTTAGATTTATAGTGTTGTGAGTCAGTTAAAATAGTTTCCTTGTGAACGAATATTTGAAATCACATGCAAAATGCAGTGTATCCTTGCGATATTCAAATGATATCAGAAATTGTATTAAGAGTGAAATATTTGTAACAGAATATTATTTTTTGAAATGTGTATAGTAAGAAAAATAACGACAGTACTAAACATTTGTGACTTACACCAATATGTATATCAGACCCTCATATATTCAAGTATAAATCGTAATATTGTGAAGCAGGTGTGTGGCACGCTATAACACGAAAACTATTGACTTTAGAATAAAAGTTATTAATGAAATATATTCCTATGATATTTCATAATATGCAGAAGTAAATAAGTATTTTAATTACTAACCTTGCATATACAAACATAGGTTAGTTTTAGATAAATGTTTCTACTATACTTGTCCAACTTAATGTAGGTTTAGTTTGGTTATTTAAATTCTATTTTTTTTTTCAGAGACTTCACCAATTTTTAGCCGTCGTAGAAACATTTTTACGTTACATGTTTTCTCTTTATTCAATAGTTATGTTACTATGAGCACAATTCTACTTCACAACTACCGTATCAAAAAAAGCACTTTGATTAGCACTGTTTGCGATACCTAATAGCTGAAAAGTTACGGCCGGCCCTTGAGCAATCATTTTAAATTACTCAGTTTTTAAGAAAACTATTATTAAGTTGAACTGAAATTATAATTTATGTATTTAATTTGCTCTGGAATATAGCATCTAGTTCACTTTAAAACAATAATTTAAATAGTTGTTGCCATTTCATTTTTAAAATTATTTTGAATGAACTGGTCTAAAATCATTTTTACAAATTAGCTAGAAACCTGGTATTTTAGTATTCAAAGTCAAGGCAAAATAGTATTAAATATTCTAAACAGAATCACAGAGTGTCTTGTAATAATACTATCTTGTTTAGGATTAAATCTACAGATAACATAACAAGATCAAATAAATAGCACTGAAGGGACCGTTTGCTGTGGCTTTAATAATTAGTACAAAATTAATTCGTGACTCCCTTAGAGGGCAGATACAGGTAATATTGGGAGATTCCTTATAGCATGAGGGATACATTACTCCGAGGTGCCACAGGGAAGCATGTTGGGGATCTTGTTTTTAATAATGCCAAAAGACATAGGTTCGGAGGTGAGTAGGAAAATAAGATTGTTTGCAGATATATGTGTTTTACATACGGAGATGGGTGGAGGAACAAGTTGTGGGTTAACGATGATAAGATATATTGAAGAGAAAAAATGATAATAGTCATAAGAAAGACAAAGATTGTTAGGTTTACAAGGAAGAAGGTTAGGAGTACAGGCATGTACAGATGAGAAAGGCAGAAGATAAAGCAAGTTTCGAAACATAAGTACCTAAGCATAATGTAGCAGAGTGACTTAGGGAGGAGAGGACAGGTAAAGAGTGTGTTATGTAAAGAGAGAAGAGCTCTAGGTATGCTGGGAAGAGTATTGAAGTGAGACAGTGCAGTGTGAAAGAAGAGGTCTATATTACAATGGTACGGTCAATGTTACAGTACGTGGCAGAAGAGTGGAACCGGTGCGTGGATTGTTCAAGATGCAGGAGCTGAAGAAGGTGCAAAGACGGTGCAGCGAGGTGGGTGAAGGTTAAAGTGGATAATGCAAGGGCAGACTGGTGAGGACGAAGGGAACTTTCGGCTATAATTTATGTTGATGGAACTGGAGTGGAATTCATTGAAGGAAAGGAGAAGTGTGGACAGGCTGGTCCGGATGTACAGGATGGTGAATGGAGAGTGGGACGGGGGTGATAAGGCTGTATATTTACGAAGGCAGAATACTGAAGTAGATGGAATACTGGTGATAAGATGAGCAGAACAGGGAAAGGTAGGCAATATATTCTTAGTATGTCAGTGTTGGAGTGGAATTGGCTTTCAGAGAAGTTGCTGAAAGTGAAGGGGGTTAGAAAATTTAGAAAGGGTTTGGTAGGTGACTGATGAAGAGGCCAATGGGCGGTTGCCCAATTACAAGTGAAATTATTATTATATTTTACTCAGTTATATTCGTTTTATATAAGACAAATCTCATTAATTGTACAATCGATAGCAGGCCCTGCGCTTGATTGAATTCTAATTGACCTATCAATAAGAAAAATTTACACATGTAAAGAAAATGTAACTGTGCACTGTGTTCTGTACAATGTACCAAACAAAAATCTTGTCCAGTGCTGCTGTTTTATAAAAGTAATTATTAAGTATATTTGGTAAATGCTCACTAATGCATATATTCAAGTAGGAACAGCCCATACACACATTCTTTTTATTCAACTTCCTTTAATCCCAAAAAACGTCAATTTGTCATATGCAAATGATGATTAACTGAAAAGCAAGAATATTTCGCTAATGGCCGTTTATTGTAGAAAAAATAATCATGTTGTACTGTATTTTTATGTAGTATTTTAGGCGCATTAATTTATGCACTTCTAAGACAATTTTAATAATAACATGCATATGTGCTGTCGACCAGTACCAAGCGTAAGAACTCATTCTACTAAGAAAGGTTATAATAACTAATGTTTCAGAATTACCTTTGCCCATTTCTTTATATTAGTATAACGCATTCAAACAACATTACTTACATTAATTGTGTACCAGAGGTGTGAAAGTTGTTGAATTTTAATGATAACTGTACAGAAAATGTGCACTCACTATAACACGAGATCATTTGACTTTATAAATTTAAGTTCTTAATAAAATAATGGCTAATAGTAGTCTACAAGACCTATCCTGTGTCTGAAGAGTAGTTGGCAAATCTAACTTTAAAAATTTTGGGTTTTCTTTAGTTTACATCAACTAAAATAAGTTTGTCGAAAATACGTTTTATACTACTTTTCTGACCCAAAATAAGCTTACTTGGGGAAAAAGTAAACCAAACACGGTTATATGTCATAAACAAACATTTCTTCACGATCAGGAAAACTGTTGTTGCATAAGAATTTTGACAAAAACGTTGATTTACCCCGGTACAACACAGCGATGAGTATTATTACAGTAATTATGGAAGTGAAAAAAAAAATTAAAATTAAAGCAATGTTCTGAACACTAACTAATTTGCGAAAGCAACTTAAAATGCTCACAGTCAAAAACAACAAAGATAGAACAGCCATTTTTGAAATGAAGTAATGACGACGTCAAATGGAAATCTGCTAGTTACAAAAAAAACGTACATTGGACGTAACGTACACTTAAAATAGTGAAATATTAATAATAATAATGACCTGCATAAAATTACAGTTGCATTACGTCAATACATTTCAATTATTAAATGACACGTCGACTAGTCGACTACACGGTAAAAAAATTCGTACTTTTACAAGAAAACAATCTCAAAGCATTTATCATTCTAGGCACTACAACAAGAATGTCGCAGGCCTTTAAGTTACATGAAATTTTCTAAATACTTGTGGGAACTAGTGGGATATATTTTTCTGAGCATAGCGTTTGTTTTGAGACAAAATAACATTCGACGGCTTGTCACATACTACAAAATGTTTTGTACATTTACAAAAAAAAATTCATGGAAACTTTTGCCAAAATAATTTTTGTGACAATTCAAGCAATTGTTGTAAAATAAAAAAAAAATATATATATATATATATATATATATATATATATATATATATATACATATATATATATGTAGAAGTACAATTATTCGTAAATAAACCAAAATTTTTGTAAATATTCAGAAATTGGTGAATATTTACAAGCATTTCCTGTAAAGTTTACAATGTTTTTGTAAACTTTCAAAACTTTTTTGGAAACTAGTTTCTGTAGATTTTTTTTGTGAAAGTAATTTTATTTTACTGTGTAATTCAGAGCCAAGCTGTTGCCCCCTACCTGATTGCAAACAAAGCTTACCAAAGAACAATGTTGACTACACAAGTTACAGCCCTCCTGGCCTTGACAGTTCTACTACCGTACAACTAATTAATCTTGACCCCCAGGACACTTCTGCTCTCTAGTGACAAATGGTTGGACTACATACAGGGCAGTGGACATGTCGGTTCATTGTGTCCACACTACACCCTATCATCACCGCCTACGGCACGGGTACGTTTTCCCGCCGGTGAAAGTGGTATTTTTTTACAATTGTTATTGTTAGCGCTTTAAAATGGACAAAAAACATTAGTCACTTATCAAAGTGTAAGAATGGTTATATCTTTCAATTATAAATTTGAATACGTGCAAAGGAGTGGTCACTTTGTGGTGAACATACTCTCAGAAAAATGGATATAAATTGTATTCCGAAAACGAATAAAACAGAACCTATTTTAATTCAAAAGAGCACTGAACACGGTTACAAAGATACCGCATACGCTTTGGTAAAAAATTTTTTGGGATGGGGATAGTTATAACCTAACTATACTAGACTGCACAGACCCGTGATCAAAGAGGTATATGTACCAATATAACGGCAAAAAGTAACAACTGAATTATTTATCCGTTTTAAATTTGCATTTCAGGATTTCCGAAACATTTTATATTTTTCCTCTCCTTAAGTTGTAGAATTTTGAAAATCATGAAATGTCTCTCTATATATTTACGTAAACCTCATTTGTATTCAAAAATTATCTCGATATTTCAACAGGTTAATGAGATAGGATTAAATTTAAACAACTTTTTATTTGTTATACCCTTAAGTGGTTGAATTTTAAAAAAAAATCCTGGAAGTACTTTTTAGGGATGTGTGTAAGCTTCATTCTGAAGCAGTAATCGAGGATTGATTGAAACTCACTTAGCTGCTTTTCCTCCCTTGTATTTCGAATTTTGAAACTAATTACGTGATATGCATTTTCGTACGCTTCGTTCCAAATCAAAAACCTTTTCGATCTCTCAGCGTGTTTAAAGCGGATGACCCTTCAAAAACTGGGCAAACGACGTGTCACAAATCACAAGAATTTTACAAATAGAGAGCACATATCCACTTTAAAAAGAACAAAATAATTTTATTATTAGTCATCCAGAACAAATTGTTATACGCATACTGTTTATTTTATCTAAAATATTAATTAAATGTCGCTGTAGCACATTTTATAATATTTTACAATAACCATAACATTCAACCACTGTATTTCTGTGATTAATCTGCACTGACTGAACTATATGGTAGTTGTTCTGTAAAAAGAATTGTAATGCATTAAAATAAATAATTTTTGGTACAGAGGTGCCTGAAATCAAACAATAAATTGTAATTATTAAAAAAGTTAGCTTACATATTTAGTTTCTAAAATGTAGCAGTGATGCGGTGTAATGCATACTTGATTGTAGAATTTTTTCTAGAAAAATGCAATGATAATTACATATGTAGAAGAATAAAATTAGATAATCGTGCACTATTTGTATCGACACTTCAGGAGTCTAGCATGTAGCGCCTAGTCCCTCCGATTCTTCTCGTCCCAGAGATTAGATAAACATACATATGGAGCATATTTCACGCCTTAGGACGAGGTATATGAGGCCATAAGACGGAAGGGGGAGGATTCCATCCGCCATATTGGTAACTGAAATAATATGTTATGTGTTACCATAGCAACGTGTATAATGCGGCTGTGGTTCGGCCAACCATAACCTCATTTTTCAAGACACATACAGGAACAGCTGATTGCACTCCGCCTTATTGCTACTTGAATAAACAAAGTAGTCTTGGCCTCAGTAACGGCCGAGATTGTAGTATTCTTTCATCATCTATGTCTCGTCTAGGCGAACTTCAGTTTGCACGTACTCCTGTCACATGCTTATCACATGCTGGATGAGAGCTGCGAGTGGTGCAGGATATAGATAGAATGCAACTATGACAATGTATCACTTTACCATGGTACATGGGAGAATCTAGGATTTTCTTCGCCCGGGGAATATTTGTGATTTGCGTCCCTCCCTTTTCCCATTATTTCCTGAGTAAATAGTATCGGCAACACCGGCAACCCTAATCCGTCGCCTCTGGGCAGACTGCCCCCTTCCGCCTCATCAGCCCCAAACCATGGCAGATTTGCTTGGCAGTGAAGTATATGAACAAGGAGCTACAGAGTTTGAGAAACTTGAGTTGTGCGAAGGTTAGAAATCGAAGCCTCCGCCGTCTAGAGGTAAAAAGAGAAGGTTTCACTGCAGCAAGTTCAACAATGCCGACAAGGAAACTTCCGTGACAAAGGAAAACTTGAGTTCAGTCTGAGCGGAAGTTATTTACTATAGTATCCGTGGGTTAAATTTCCAAGTAACGTTACTAATAGACGCCGATTTTTAAATAAAATTTAAATTAAAACGTCCGTAGATACAGTTCGAATTAAACGTTACAACAAAATTGTAATGATGCACTTGCGCACACCGTGGTGTGAGATGAGAGAACTAATTTGTAGATACACCACCGTGACATCACGTTTCAAATGTGTTCCAATAGTTAAAAATAAAATTATAAATTTCAAATGACTAACACGTTCAGCTGTAGGATATTCTCAATGTTTATCTGTGACACGTGTTAAAGGTTTTAAGAAATCGTTATAAATATAGCCCCCTCCCCGAATTTTCCAAATATGAAAACGTGATGGTTCTACCTCCCTCTCGCGGCCTCTATACTTAAGAAACCCTGATTACGTACACGTGCATATCTTAGTCGTCTGTGCGCGTTTACGTTAAGCGTGACCACACTGTCTACTAACACGCTGTATTTCGTCTTAGTAAACAAATACTCTTGAAACGTATTGTGTGAGAGTGACATTTCTAAACATATGATCATCTGTGTTTCACAGGCAAAGTAACATTATTGGGAGTGGAAAGGTTTCAATGGCACGGCGGAAAAGTCCTCACATCCTGAAAACTAATGAGTGTGAAATACGTACCGTAGTGAAATATATATCAGCGCCGGAAATGCAAAGACGGAGGAAAAAGGATATATCCAGTAAAAACTGCCTATGAAGCTCGCCGGTCCCACACTGCGAGAGATGGTACGTGAACACGTGAAGTAACACTAAAACAAAGATTCAAGAATGATGAAGACAATATATTACGGCTGTCCGTATACGAAAGTTCTATATGATGATTTTACAGCTTATACAAAACATTGCTTCAGCTGCATTTTTAATATAATGTAAAAATGATTCTAATTACGTAATTGCCAGGTTTTAAAAAGTTCATAACAGTAAAATAATTATGCCTGTAAAATGTGTACTATCGCAGTTTGTAATATTAAATGTTTAATTAACGTAGTTCTTTAGTGAGCTGCTATCAAAACACTTCGCTAATTTTTAAAAAGTGAATATTAATGGCGAATAACAATCTAAATAAACGCGTTTCTTTCTTAGAATAGAATGAACGATTATTACAATTTATGCACTTGGTAAAATCTTTAAAATTACATGTGTCATCTTGTTACTAACACTAAGGATAAACATTATTATTATATCACCACCATCACCAACACCATCTCCACCACTATCACCACCATCACCACAATCATCATCACCATCACCAACATCACCACAATCATCATCACCATCACCACCATCACCACAATCATCATCACCATCACCACCATCACCACCATCATCATCACCATCACCACCATCACCACCATCATCATCACCACCACCACCACCATCACCACCATCATCATCACCATCACCACCATCACCACCATCAACATTATCACCATCATCACCATCATCATCACCATCACCACCATAACCACCATCATCATCACCACCATCATCATCATCATTATAATCATCATAATCATCGTCATCGTCAATATCATCATCGTCATCATCATCACTATCACCACCATCTTCATTATCACCACCATCTCTACCATCACCACCATCATCACCATCACCCCCATCATCACCATCACCACCATCATCACCATCACCACCATCACCATCACCACCATCACCACCATCATCACCATCACCACCATCATCACCATCACCACCATCATCACCATCACCACCATCATCATTATCACCACTATCATCATTATCACCACTATCATCATTATCACCATCATCATCATTATCACCATCATCATCACCATCGTCATCATCATTATATTCGTCATCAGCATCACCACCATAATTATCACCACCATCATCATTATCACCACTATCATCATTATCACCACCATCACCATCATCATCACCATCGTCGTCATCATTATATTCATCGTCATCAGCATCACCATCACTATCATAATTATCACCACCATCATCACCATCACCATCGTCATCATCAACCTCATCGTCATCGCCATCACCATCATCATCGTCACCACCACTACCATCACCACCACCATCATAATCACAACCACCATCACCACTATCATCACCATCGTCATCATCATCACCATTATCATGACCACCATCATCATCACCACCATCATCATCACCACCATCATCATCACCACCATCATCATCACGATCATCACCATCATCGTCGTCGTAGTAGTAGTCGTCGCTGCGATTCACCTAAAATGTTGTTTTTAGTACAAGCAAAAAACACCTTTGAATATATACGAAAACTGTAGTTTATTTGCGAGTTAGTCGAAACCAAATGAAGGTAAACCATTTTCTAGGCTGTTTACAATGTTACACATTAGTGTTACACAAATCAATAAAGCCCTGCCCACTTTCCAACAAAAGAAAAATTGGCATGTTCGCAACTTTGTGTTCTCATATACCATTTCAGATACTAGCTATGTATACAATTAACTGGAAGGTTGCGAATTAAACGCTTTTCACATAACTGGGAATGTGTTCCTGTAATAAAATAACTTTCTGATATTAAATTCCTTAGTGACTTTATTAATTCAAATACTGCCGTTCTCGTAATCAAAATGTGAACAGTCAGTCTCGTTAAAAGTCTGAGAGTAGAAAAAAATTATTACTCTTCACTTTCAGAGTCTTCAAAAGTATCTGCTACTGGCAACACATCACAGACATCTTAATATGACGGTAAATTTTAGTAGAAGTCATGGTAACATCTCGGTATAAGCGAGTATTGGCATAATTTCATCAGAGCTTTCTTCTTTGCAGTCGAATCATTAAATCTGCTGGAGTATGGATGTACTGGTTGCAATCGTGGACGGAACACTTTGCTCACAAAAGTCATTTCTCGAAAAGGGTTAGCTTTGCAGTCAGTTTTCATAAACACTGTATCTTGTTCCTTCTTACGATATTGTAACCAAACTGCATCACGGAACTTTTCAGGAGCTTCTGCACTTGAAGGTATACGAAATCTTAAAAATTTCTAAACGCTATTGAAGTTTTAAAAGTTGTAATGGAGAATGAATGTTACCTCATATTACTTTATATTATTGTCCTAATAAATTGATTGTATTCTATGTTGTCTAAAAATAACGTAATTATTTTTTACATTTTAGTGCAATAAGTCCGTGTTATTTTTTTTGTTGAAAATTTTTTATTCCTTGATTTTTACGGAGTTCCGGTGCCTACCTTCCACATTCGTGCTGCTTGTCGTTAAGGAGTTCCATAGTGTCTTCACAGTCCAAGTCAGTATAGAACATCCTTGACTATATTTAGGTACCTACCTAGACGTGGACTGTCATAAACCTACTAATATTTCAATCACTATTCATTTCTTACTGGATTTTGTGAGGTTCTGGTGTATTTTCGAATTCTAGGGTCCAATGCCATTGAAATTAAAATGCGAACCCATGAAACTATCCCCTTTCCAACAAAAAAAAAAAATCCCAATTCGGTTTATAAATGACGAGGTTCTGAGGCAAGAAACATAAAAAAAATATAACTGAATTAAGGACCTCCTCCTATTATTGAGTCGGAAAAAAAACAGCGTATTGTTTAAATAATATATTTAGTTATGATCAGATACTTGAAACATTCAACAGTGTTAACTCCCAACAATAGTGTAAAATGTAACCTTCAAGGTACTGACAGCATTACAGTATGCGAAATATGTAGTTGTAATTTATGTCAAAATTTACATGTATACTGCAAACTGTATACAATTCTACATTTTTTATTATTGAATTAACGAAAAATTTAATTTAATCCCATTCATTCTGTGATAATACGATTCCATACATGATTTTGTCTTGAAAAAATTTGCATTCATATTAAAAAGAGTTTGAAACAACATGACAATAACAGTTTTGCAATATCGATTTCCATTTATGTTTAAAAAATTAATTCTCACAAAAGCTACTGAAATGAAAAAGGACTTCTTATTCCGCGAAATGCGTTCAAAGGGTTACAAGAAGTTATTTAGTGACTATCTATTAAACGTTCCTTCCTAATCCTCACAAACAAAAAAAAAAAAAACACGTCGGACAAATTTGACATTGTTTTTAAATTACATTATGCTCACTTACAAACCTAATTTTAATCTTCCTTTAAAAAGCCAAAAACAGCGTGTTAAAATTGCTATATCTGGAGCGTTATTATCCAGGCGTGTTAAGTAGGATTATAGAAGCATGCGCTTCTTTTTTTTTCTTAGGACTTTCCGTCAGTAAAACTACAGGATCACCGCTAAAAGTCACATAGGATAGCATAATTAACTAATGGACTGCGCATTATTTGAGGAACTTGCGTTTAGAGGCGAAATGACATTACATACGCCCGGTAGTGACACTTTTAATCTGAAATATATTAAGGGTTGAAATTATAACATCTTTTTAATGATGTATACCTTCACTGCTGAAGAAATATTGATTTTAAACGCACATTGTACGACAGTAAATTTGTAAACTTTAAAGTATGAGTAACAGTAAACTGAAACTGAAGAATCAGGTAGATGTATGAAATCTGCCCTCTCGTTATAGTTCCCTGAGAAATGAATTGGGTGCGTTTCAGTGGCGTATCGTGGTCGTATTCTAAGGTAAGCAGTGCTAAGCAGTGACTATACACGCTGAGTTGTCTGTGGGACCATTAGACTGGTAGGAGCAGGTACACTCAGTAGCGTACAAGAGGCAAGGAACATATACTACAATAATATTCCTCGGTCAATACAACACGGGTCTATTGTATATTACAGTTAGGCATACTGGGTCCATGTGCTCAAAGTGTATATTCGGAGCTTAAATTGCTTGCCTTGGAACACGACCACGGTACGCCGCTGGTGAGTTTAAATGCTTTATGTTTATTAAGTAACATTACGCGTGTACCGATATACAGTTTGTAACACACGGCGATCGTCAGTTTCGCTGCTTCGAAAGAAAGATCTTCCTTGCAGCCATTGATAACGTGTAAATGTAACTCACGTTACTCCTGTAGTACGCCCTGCACGGGCCTGCCGTCTCGACCACACGGCGCTTCCAATAGGGAGCGTGCGATTGAGGCGTTGCAAACTTAGTGGCGCCCCTAGCGGAGACTCTAGTTACAACAGAGTGGGAGAGAATCGTGTCTGGCTGGGGATCAGATTCCAGATTCTCCTTGTTCACGCTTGCATTTGAAAGGAGCATCCATAACAGCTACTGGCCGCAGTAACCGACAGATAGCTTACAGAAAAGCTTACAATGTCAGCAGAAATGAGTACGATTATTTCTGTAGGTTTTGAGAAAATTGAGTTTTCCTCTTACTTCAGGGCGTCTATGTCAAAGAAAGGTTGAAACTTAAGTGAAAGTAACCATGTATTCGACGTTAAAGAAAGGCTGGGGCATAATTTAGTACATGGCACGTGTTTGTTAGAAACTAGTATACACCAACCTCACTACAATGTTATAATTAAGGTAAATATATACGAATGATGTTTCTGTACCTTTATGTTTGGGTATTACGATATGTAAATACTGAAAACATTTCGTTATTGATGTAAACAGAAACTTGCTGACAGGCGAACGTCAATGCAAAGCAGGTCAATCAAAATGTTGCAAACACATTGCTGCGTTGAGCTTCTTCATAAATTGCGAGAGGGACTCTTCCAAGACAAACAGGCTGCAACAATGGGAAAGACCTACACGTGTTCGTGAACATCTGTACTCGAAGGGCGAGTGTATCGACATTTTCAAATCAACTTGTGCTTAAAATGAAAACATAAATTCAAAAGCATTTGATAAATGTGATTTATAAGAACAAATTTAACACATTGACTGTACCTTAACACACATTTTGAGAGCGGAAAGTGAGGCCGATAATTATGAAATAGTTAAGTCAATTGTACAAAACGCGATAGACAGTGCTGTAGAAAAAAGCGAGAGAGGGGACTTGATAAGATGTTTTAGTTCACTAGAAAATCAGAGCTTTCACGTTGTGCATTTGTGTTATTCAGTTAGAAATGTATCTGATTTTGTCTCAGCACTGACTCCCGTAAATTACGTTGCCGTGCTATCCAAACCTGTGCAACAATTTTATAATACTTTCGTGAAAGTTACAACGCAGCAGAAATATAGCATTGCTGTTGAAACAATAAGCCAGTATAAGTGTCCTGTTTGGTTTCAACAAAGAAAACTACGTGTATCTGCCAGTACACAAGCTCACTATGTTAAAACACTGAGGACGGGTGATTATCAAAAGCTAGCGGAATATTTTATTGTTCGCAAAAGTGTTAATACACCTGCACTAAGATATGGTAGGGACACTGAACCAGTAGCTGTAGCTGAGTATTGTAAAGTACATTTGTGTTGTGTCAAACAGATGGGAGTGTGCAGAGGAACAGCCATGGTTGTGTTGTAGTCCAGACGGAATACTAGTCGGTAACAGTGGTTCTTTGCTTTTAGAGGTCAAATGTCCGTTTACGTGCCAAGATAAATCTGTAGTTCAGGGAAATGAGAGCAATATACCTTACCTGTGTGGTTCTGTCAGTCGTGTCGCATTTTATTGCCGCAACCCACGCCTTTCGTCTTAACTCATGCAGCTTTTCGTTAAGAAATGTGAAAAATTTCGTACCAGCAACGCTGTTACTGTATGTGGCACTGCACCCACAACACAACAATTTTAATTACTTTTCAGTGGACTGCTAGACATTTTTAACAAAACACAGAACGTTTTAAATTTCCAGGCTCCCACGTGTTACGTGACGCCGATTTTTCCATGCTCCAAGCGACGGCATGAGCACGCATCTCCCACTAGAAGCTAACCAAGTCTGTCGCTAGAGCGCAGCACGCTCCCTATAGATTAGCAACATGGTAAGGTAAAATGGCGTTGACTTCTGCGCGATCACACTACCCAATAGTGCATGCAAACGCTGCATCGCGGATTTGAATCTCACTAGTCGCGTCTCCCCTTTCACCTTAAGAGGTATGATACGATATCGAGCGGACGACTGGAATACTCAACCGTCAGTAAAACCTGAACTACTCATCAAAATTCGATGAGATTTTTTTTGCCGAGTAGATATTTTATCAGCGGTCGTTTATTTATAAAGTACCATTCGACAGTACGCTTTATTTTCGAGTAAAAAATAGAATCTGTTTTTAGAAAAATTAGGGTGTGAAACCACAAGATTTACAAAAATAGAAAAACAGAAATTTTTATAATTTTTAATATGATAATATCTAAGCCTTTATAATAACCGTATTTCAAAAATACTGGCGTCTCTATTTTAAAATAACTTAGCGCGGACAACTATTTTCGCTTTGCTCTCCGCGCTTGTACTGGCCTGCTCTGTGCCATCTGATGTTTTCAAGACACAAGACACGGCCGTCTGTCTTCCCCACGACACTTCACATGTTGAGCTTCACTAACAGTTCGTAACACACAGATAATTGCCATGAATTATGCCCCAATCCTCGTGTGCGTGTTTATGAGTATATGTGTGTGTGTGTATATATATATATATATATATATTCTTACAAGTTGAGGCCAAGGAACGTTAAGGGATGGAGGTCTTTGATAAAATAAAGAAAATAAAGCTAACCTAGTTTATTTACAACTGTATATACAAAAAAATCTATGTCTATAATGAATTACCACAATAAATGTCAAACAGAACAAATAACTACTATTTACATAAAGGGAAAAATAAATACATCTACATAAGTTCTCTGTATATGAAAAGGTTACTAGTCACTCGCAATGGTGGACCCAAAGAAATAATACCGCAGAATCTTTCTGGCCTAGAATCGCCTTCTTCCTCCTACTTGCTGCGGCCCCACTCGCTGGACGCCCTTGAACAGTCGTCGCAATCGAATACTTGTCACTATCACTTGAGATAGCACCAGGCACCTGCCAGCAAAAACTCTCTCGCTCGTGCTGCAGCTCCCCCTTATATACCCCTCTCTGTTCTCCAACCTCCTGGAAAGATGTCGCTTCAAAGTCAAGCACCACCCCGAGAGATAAAGAGGGAACAGGATCATTCCAAGATCACGATATTTTCCCTCGGTTTCCCGATACTGGGTGCAGGTGGTTATCATGGAGTAATACAATCACTCGAGGAGGTCTTTTAGCGCTGCCGCCACTGTATTGTGTTTCGCTGCCCTGCCCGACAGCCACGGCGCCAAGGAGTGGGCAGTGGGGTGTCCTAGCTCCGCCACCACAGTATCGTACTACACCGCCCAGCCAGACAGTCGCGGCTCGCAACACGGCCCCCTCCTCAAGTCTTTTCGTCCCAAGCATACACAACAGACTCTGGTCCATCATAGAGAGCCAGTCAGTCAATATGCACAACCTTGGGTTTTCTTGTCCGAGCGCCCTTGTGAACTATCCAGAAGACCACATCATTTATCTTTTTGGCAATCTGATAACGGCCTTCCCAGCAGTTCTGTAGTTTCGGACAGTATCCTTTCCATCGTTGTGGGTTATACAGCCACACCAGCTGTCCTTCTTGAAATGTCTTTTCAGGTCCCCTCCGATCATACCTCGTTTTCATCCGGTCGCTGTCGACTCTTAAATGTTGCCGAGCGAAATCATGGACTGTACTCAATTTGCGACGCAGTTCGTCAGCATACACCATCGGTGAAGCAGGCTGTTCTTCTTCTACTGGCCTCCCAAACAGTAGATCACTTGGAAGACGAAGCTCTCGCCCATACAGCATCTTCGAAGGTGTTACACTTGTGGCTTCATGGACAGCTGACCGATATGCAAGGAGAAACAGGGGTACCTTGGAGTCCCAGTCCTTCTGATTGTCGGCTACAAAAATGGACAGATACTGTTCTAAGGTACGATTTAACCGCTCGAACATCCCATCCGACTGAGGATGCAAAGGAGTAGTTCGTGTCTTCTTCATTCCCAAAATCTTGGTCACTTCCTGGAATAACTTGGCTTCAAAGTTGCGGCCCTGGTCGGAGTGAAGTTCGAGTGGCATTCCAAACCTTGAGAATACATGCTCCACTAAAGCATCGGCCACTGTGCTAGCCTCTTGGTTAGGTATTGGTATGACTTCAGGCCACTTGGTGAAGTAGTCTTGCACCACCAATAGGTACCGATTCTTCCTCTCAGTTACTGGCAAGGGACCCAAAATATCTACTGCCATCCTCTAACGGGGCTCCGACAATGTACTTGTGAAGATGACTACACCCTCTAGTTCTTGGTCCCTTTCTTGCTGAACAAGCATCACATGTTCGGCACCACCTCTCGACATCTTCCCTGCAATGTAGCCAATAGTATCGCAATCTAACTTTGTTGAGAGTCTTATTAACTCCCAAATGTCCTCCAGCTGCTGAACTATGAAGTTCCTTCAGCACTTCTGGAACTCTAATTTCTGGGAGTACCAGCTGTAGGCGTGTTTCTTTTCCATCTGCACTTTCCCAGTTCCGATACAGGACACCATTTCTCAGAGATAGAGAATCCCATTATTGCCCAGTATGCCTTAGTTGTAGTACTTTGATCAGATAAATCGGCCCACTCTGGGCGCTGGCCTTTTTTCTTCCATTCTAGTATTGGCCCAAGAGCAGGGTCCTTTCTCTGATCTTTGCCAATCTTTTCATCGCTCCAGGGAGAATGTTCATTGCCAGTTGTGAACTCTTGGATTCTTGTTATCCTAGCAGTTGGTATCTTGCCAGCCTTCCCTTCTTGGCGATCACAATGAAAGCACATTGGCTCGCATGGCCTCCTGGACAGTGCATCAGCATTGTTGTGTAAGCGCCCGGGTCTGTGCTGTATTTCAAAATCGTACTCTTGAAGGTGCTGCATTCACCTAGCTCTCTGTCCGTCTGAGTTTTTAAAATTCAGTAACCAACGTAATGATTTATGATCTGTTCGTAGAATAAAATGCCTTCCATATAAGTAATGGTGAAAATGTGAAATAGACTTGACCATTGCCAGGAGCTCCCTGCGAGTCACACAGTAATTTCTTTCAGGCTTATGTAACACTTTGCTTAAATAATCTAATGGCCTCTCTTTCCATCCTGGATCTGTAACAACACAGCACCAATCCCCACATCGCTCGCATCAGTGTCTAAAATGAACTGTCCATCACTACTAGGATAACCTAGGACAGGAGGTGAAACCAAAATTTCCTTTAATTTTCTGAATGAGGATTCACAATCGGGGGTCCAGAAAAATTTTCTTTTAGTCTCAGTCAACTCATGTAATGGCTTTGCTATTGTGGCGAATCC
>PNEQ01088720.1:0-53694 GCA_003012365.1 Medauroidea extradentata | reverse complement strand
GTATAAATCACAAACATTCTCGTTTCCACTTACCCTCTGCGTTTTGTAAACGGACTTGGGACCGTCTTTGGCCGCATTAAAAATGGATCGTTTCCTGCTTCTCCAGCAGCACATTCATTAGGTTTTCTCAAGGCAGGTTCTCTCGCGGGCCAGCCTCCAGACGATTTAATGTACTTCATATTCAACCCTCATCACGCACGCGACATATATAAACACATGAATACACATGTGAACACACAACCAGCAACACACAACTCACTTCCACGCACATACACACACCCATACATATACACACGAACGCACATCAACCACTCAAACAACACCACCCTTTCCTCCTCTCCAAAACATCATAAACCTAAGCACTGACTCACACTTATTCTTTCACTTCAACTTCCCGTACTTATAGACATAGGATCTGAGTACCAAGTTCGTAGATACCTCCTAGCAGTCTATACTGAATACGGTCGGTTGGTATAAAATGTAAGACTCGTACCCCCTCCTACCTCTCCTCTAGCGCACGTTTCGTGGTTCCTATATGTTTTCTGTGTGTACTTCCATATTCTCCTGCCTCAAATTTATCGGTTGCTCAATTTTTTATGGGGACTCCCGTTTCCTTAGCCCTTAAATTTAGCCGTTGCTTAATTTTTTCTAAGGATGCTCACGTTTTCTCCGCCTTTGAGTTTCTCGGTTGATTGATATTTTCCTATTTTCTGTTTATTATTTTTTATTTACGATTTTTAATCTTCTCGTCTGTTTCGTCCCTTAACTTTCATTATTTTATATTTTTAACTCCCGACACAAAGAGAGGGTATGTTATAAGTTCGACGTGTCTGTCTGTGTGTCTGTGTATCTGCGGCATCGCAGCTCCTAAACGAATGGACCGATTTGGATGCGGTTTTTTTTTTTGTTTGAAAGCTGACTTGATCGAGAGTGTTCTTAGCTATGACTCAAGGAAATATTTTCATAAATTTAAAGATATATATAAATTTAATCCCTTTTCAACCCCTTAATTATCGAATTTCGAAAAATCCATTCTCAGTAGGGGCCTACGGGCTAAGGGAAAGCTTCCCACAAATTTTTATGGTTCTAGGTCCAGCGGTTTGGGCTGTGCGTTGATGAGTGAGTGAATGTGTCATGACACTTCATTTTATGTATTAATATTTCTTATAAAGTACTTACAAATATCTAAATTAAATTTCAGGAAATGTTTTTAAAATGGCTGCAATGACAGTCGGAAACTGAATCATAAAATATGTTACGACTCAAGTATTAATATTAGTTGCATTGGATATTGGTTGTTAGTACCAGTCTGCCACCAGATGTCAGCCACTTTACGCGACAGCGCGGATAAGTGATGCTTATTTTGGTTGGCAGGATTGTTTACGAATCCTATAACCCGTACTTTCTCTCTGAGAGGTCACGTTGAACAAGCTGAATCTACGAGGTGTCGGAAATGTTATAGGCGAAGTTGAAATAACTAATAACGTCAACGAGTAGCTACGTGGTATACAGCATGTGCTACCTGAAAATATTATTTCACGCATGCTATTACACCAACGTCGAGGCTGAAGAGCGGCACTTGGAATATCTGTTTTGAAGGTAAGCCTTGTTTTGCACTCCTTACCCAAACATAGCTTCAAACCACATATCCCTGCTCCCAGGGCAATATTTGGCAACTTTCATCTAAGTGCACTAGTTAAAAAAAAGTCTTGCTTGGGTTGGTGCAACTCAACACCTTAGCATTGGGGCAAGATGAAGTTAACACCTGGATCTCACTTCTTCTAAACCCAATAAAAAAAATGGTATTATTAGCATGTATAACGTTTGTCCTCACTTTCCTTAGAAATGAGTAAGACAAATACAATTGGAGTTAGAAATACAAAACATGTAAACGTGATATATCAATTACGTAAATGAAAATAAGTACAACTGACCAACAAAATTTAGTAACGTTATTATAATTTATTTCACAGTTTTTTGGACCATTACTGCAGCACTCTAAAATAAAGCTGGACACATAATGTGCGTTATGTAGTGTTTAGGAACGCTGAGAAACCTAGTAAAACATTATAATTATACACGCTGTTTACATATTTATGCGAAAATATATCTGTTCTCGGTATATGTTGTTTAGAAAATAGGATAGTTTATATATTCCTGTTTTTTGACTAGTGTTAAGAATTATTATGATTTTCGTAGTTTTTAATTATGTCGGAAACGAATATTATTAGTCTAGTAACGTGGATACTCGTTAATAGAAAATATATACACTTAAAGGCAATGAATCTGGACATTAGATGTTGTTTCGTTTAAATAACTGAACCTTGATTTTCACTGTAGACTAAAAAATGCAACAAAACTCACTGATATTTTTTAGAAATATTTCTTCTTTATTTTAAATGGGCTTAAGACGAAACTTGCTCAACGTAGATTGGTATGTCTCGTATCTGTCAGGCAGACACTGTAGAGTGTTCTCGCTGTCGGCACGTAGAGTTTAATTGGTGCAATGGGTGTGTATGCGCGCGCGTGTGCATGTGTGTACATGTAGATGTGCGTCTGTGTGTGTGTGTGTGTGTGTGTCAGCTTCACAGACGTGGTGTCGCTTATCGACCTAGTGTTCCAGTTACAAGGCTTGCTTGTCCAGACTTATGAATATTTTGCACGGTTGACTGTTGGTTATGAAATGTGCCGAGTGTCTGATAGCAGAATTTCACTTCACAGCTAAGGCACTTCACACTCATCGATTCATATTAATGGTATATTTCTTAAATTATTCGAACGGAACAGGTTCTTATTTTATTTAAATAATTAAATATCCTGTTTTAAGGCAACAGGATATATAACATTAATTATTTAAAAAGTGACATACTATTAACTACATTGATGAGAAATACGATCCTTACTTAATTTTGAACGAATTTTTCATGTAACAAAAAATTTAGTATGTGTTTTTTAAAATAATTAACTTATCATACATTTGTTTTTCCTGCAGTTTCCATTTTCTACAGTGCAAAATAGCAACGTTTCATATAACTTAACTCTAATAAATGAATTAACAAATATAATTTTTTGGTATTTGAGGAAAACGAAATACAAGAATTACAAACTCTATTTTGAATATATAGTGTTGCGCGCTTTCTGCTGTTGTAACGCAGAGTTTTTAGACGAACCATTTAATTACTAGGCATCCTAGTACTTGATATGTGCTAAAAATATGACAAAAAATTCAAATTCTGCTGTAATTAAGTAAAGCGAAAAAGACATAACGTTAATTTTTTTTTACATATCAAGATTTCTGAGTGGATTTACCATTTAAAAGGCTGACTTTCAAACCCACAAATAACGTCTCCGTATTTACAAGTATCCATAAATATATAAATAAATATGTGTAAATATACATTTATTTTTTATTTGCGTGTGTTTTATGTTTATGTAACGGTATAAACACACAACAATTGGAAAAATATGTCAGCAATAAGCATAAATATTGGGGTTTAAAACTTTAGTATACATCTTTTGAAATAACAAAGATTGCAGTCCGTTTTACAAGGTCCCTTATTTTTTTATTCTTAAAAAGTTGTCGATCGGAAGTCTTTTTACATAAATCAAGTAATTACACCTCTTAATGAATTGAAATAGTTCGTGAACCATCATTAGTTTATTTTATATAATATCTATGTAATTTTTATACGTGTATGTGTGGCAATGTTTTATAAAATATTTTATCCTTTATGTTTTAAACGTCAACATTTCCATTCCTATTGTATCAGAACTTCATATGAAAACAAAATTAAACTATCCACGTTTGATACCGGCCAAAACCCACTTAGCTGTTATGTTCCAATTCTAGTTTGTTAAAGTTCTTATTCTGTTATGTGTGTACGTTTCTCCAAGAAATTCTTCTGCACTTTAATAAAGTAGGCCTATTGCACAAAGACTCTGGTGTTCACATTGCTCAATGTATTGGCTCTGGGCTGTACTTGTATTAATGCAGTTCTCTACTATGACAGAGGAAAAACTGATTCATTTATAGAAACATATGTTAAATATGGATTTCTTACTTGATATCCACTGTTTTGAGATTTGGTAACGAACCCCTACACTGAAAAAAGAGTATAGTTTAAAATACCATACTTTTGTTAAAATAGGGACAGCAAAACAGTTCGGTTGCCGGCACTACTCAGGACAGTTCCTTCAACAATCTGTTTTGTAGAAGTTACCATCTGGTTTGTAAAAGCAACAAGGCTATTTGGTTCTTCTACAAAACAGATTATTAAAGGAGCTGTCCAGAGTAGTACCGACAACCAAACTGTTTTGTTGTCACTATTTTAACAAAAGTATGGTACCTGCAACTGTACTCTTTTTTCAGTAAAGCATGAAATTTTAAATACGTAGAAATGTATGCCATATTGCTAAAAATGTAGAAATATGAAGATACCAAAAATAATGTTTCTTCTAAACACTACAGTTTAGGTATGGGAAGCAAGGAAAGTTCGGGGAAGCAGCAGGCGACCGAAAACATATTTTGATTAGTCAATGTCACAAGCCATAACGGCCAGCACTGGTCATATAAATGCTTAAGCTAGCACGGCAGTCAATGGATAAAGTGTAGCTAAATGGTTACGGTACTTGGTTACTATTTTTAAGGATCCGGGCTAAAAAACCCACATATTTAATGTATTTTTATGTAATACTATTACATAGTTTTACAAGTGTCTGAGAGAAAAATGTTTTATTAATGTTTTAAACCATCTATTTTCCATTTTCGCAACAATATTAAAACGATGTCTGAAATTGCATATTTGCGCAGAAGAAACTGCGATTTAAATTAAATGCGAATCGCTAAAGTGATTTTTTATGTGATCTGGTAGGATATTGTACCTATATTAAAATAATAGGTAATATATTGTTAAACTTGCATTTAGTCTAAATGTGTTTATTTTGTGCGTGTTCAATCACTCGTTACTTCACATATTACGTAATGAACACATCATTGGTGGTAAATAGTACTGCAGTAGGCTTATGTTGTACTGATATACAACATGAATAACATTTTTTTTGCGGTACGCTATACAAAAACCACACAATAGCCCAGAAGTATTATTTGCTGTATTTATGTATTGCATATGAACATAACATCCGAAATGAAAAAAATACTATTCATTATACAAGATATTAAATTTGGATAAAGAATCGACGGTTTCATGCAAAATCTGAGAAACGATATTAAACTAACCCGAAAGATTATTGAACTCACTTAAGTTTTCCAATATCAACCCAGAGAGTAAACCATTGAACGATCGTGGCCGACACTTGGTGTGGTTCTATTGTAAAGTAAATATATGGGTATTAAATAATTAAATATAGTAACGGTTTGCGCCAGTAAACAGGTTAATGTAGTATTGCATATTACAGTGCCCGGATATTGCTATGATATTGTGCGATATAACAATGTGCGTAACACTAAACTTTTATAAAACCTCCTACTCGAATACATTTGAAGTATAACCTTTGTTACATTTTATGATTAACTACATACGTATAACCAAACGAACCACCGTAACAGACTTAAAAATCTTAATTTATTGACCAAGCGTAGTCTGGCATTCCGCCGGAGTGCGACAGCAGTCAGCTAGCTTGCCAAGGCTCCGTGTGTACTATGGCTTGTGACGTCACTGCACGTTTCCGTTTTAAAAGCGCGAACTTTAAGTAGTTGTAGTTACCTCAAAACGACTTCAAATTTAAAAATTTCAACACACATAGAGTTATTTGTATATGCGCGTAGTGTGGATGTTCTCATTGAAATTCACTTGAGGGGTCCATTATTTTTAACTAAGACATAATATTACATTCTAATACTTTTGTAAAACATGAATATTATATAAGTTACACAATAGCAGGTAAAGTAAAATTGCATTACGGTTTTATTGGCTTTGTTGATACAAAAATCGTATGATATTGGCTAATTCACTAATAAACCATTACACAGGAGGTCAATTAATTCGCGAATAATGACTGCAACGGGTAGATTAGTAACCAAAATTAAGCTGCAAATATTCTTTAGTAATTAGTTGCGTTGCCTTTGTTAGCGAGATATTATTAAATTGTTCCCACAACAATGTTTTTTTTTTGTCTTAAAGAAACTGCATGGTGACTTCGACAGGCGAGCATTTCCATCATAGATTTGGTCACGGAATCATGCGGTACAGTCCGTTTCTAAGAATTACCTGAGCCTTTACTACCACTTCGTTGTTTTTAATGAAACTTTTCTCGTAGCTTTACGACTTATTACCAGGAATATTTTACATTTTATTTTTCTTTCACATTTACTTGGCAAAGTTTGTATCTATGTTTTTGCCTTGACAAAGTTAGCCAATATCAAATACACTGCCAAGGCGATCCAGGTTCAGTCCTCGGATTTTCGCATGTGGGAAAATCATGTCGGACGATGCCATAGGTCAGCGGGTTTATCATCTTTAAGAGAAACGTTAATATTTCTATATGTCATGTCGTAAACACAATATTTTATCCATATACAAGTAAAACATTTAATAATTCCACTTTAACAAGCGTTATGTTACGTCTGTGAGTATTCTTAAGGGTACAACACATCATGTAGTCCTATACAAACTCAGCGGGACATTTTAGTCCAAAATATATGTTGGTGGTGCCTCACAAACTAATTATGTACTAACGATTTTCACAATTAACGGTGCTATTATGGAATAAAACATAATGTGAAAAAATTTGACTGGAATTTTGTCCATGTCGTGCTAAGTATGGAGAACAAAAATTGTGTTTGGATTGTGAAATCAATTACATATGTTTTATACTTTTGCGATATTGATTGTACTTGGGAATTTTTGAATGTTCTTCGTCGCCACTGCAGTTTGAAAGTTGCAGTTTGTAATACTGTGTTTTTTGTCCAACTTGTATAACACCGGGCCGTACTGTCGACGCACAATTCTTGCTTTGTCCATGCCGGATTGAACTAGACGAGGACAAGGGATCGCGCGCTTAAACCACTGCCGGCTACAATAACAATTGCGTTTAAGTGTAGATATTTTTGTCGTAACTATAAATTTAGATTTTTGAGAATTATGCTAATGTCAAATTTATAAACATTTGCCGTGTTTTCTGCGCTCACATTTTAAAACTGTGTGTTGTTAAACAACCGAGAATGTAAAAGTGAGGCCTACTTGTCATTCACAGTACAGCCTCTTACGTATAAACACTCAATGCAAAGCGACACAAGCATAGCGTCATTACTGGGATAGGGCATATATTACTAAAATCAAGGTCATGTTTACTTCCCGTAATGAATATTTACATTAACTAATGTAGAGTGAAATATCTGGCATTGACATCACCACAATAATAAACCATTCGACAGAATATGACGTGCAAGAGCATGCTATTTTTTGTGTTAGAAGATTACAACTAGATCACTGTATTTAGGTATTCGTTACTGAAGAGCTTAGCAATTTAAAGTAATGTTTGACGGGTTTCTTCATCAGTAAGCCGAGCCTGAATGAATTTGAATAATAATCACTACCATTTTAGTGGACATTGTATATTTATTGCATTTTGGCATCGTTAAAAATGAAAAATTAATGTGACCTAGTATTATTATGACGAATTGTGTAAAATATAGTTATTCATAGCGGGTGTAGCTATTTTTGTATGACTTAGCGAATCATTTTTGCACGTATCTTTGTAGTAAGCCGAAAGTCCCGTTAAAAATACAAACTTAAAAATTATCAGGTTTTCTTGGTGAAATAAAACTTTAAAATTCAATAAACATAAAAATACATCCAACAGTTTTCACTTGAGGTGATAAAAGCTTAGTAAAAAGTTTGATTACTTCGATGTTAAATAAACATCCTAATTATATACAACCGAGCGAGGTGGCGCAACGGTAACACGTTGGACTGGCATTCCGGAGGACCCGGGTTGAATCCTTGGATCCGGACATCCTGATTTCGGCTTTCCATGGTTCCCGAAATCGCTCCAGGCGAATGCTGGGATGGCTCCTTAAGGGCACGTGCCAGAGTTTATTCGCATTTAACGACAATTATTTTTTAAAACATAAACGGGAGCCGATATCTTAAAATCGCTTCGTAACTTTGTTACGACTGATTTAAACGACATACTCTAATTGTGTCGAGTCAGAAGACTGCAAAATAGTTGCTAATTAGTTAATTAACGAAATTTCATTTTAATTGATAAATTAGCTATACTCATCGTACAGTTTGTCTCGAAAAATTACATTGCATAGTAAAACCAATTTGCCGCAAAGTTACGAAGCAATTTTACGATATCGACTCTCGTATGGATTTTAAAAAATAACTCTCTCGAAAGTCGAGAAACTCGGGCCCAAGCCCTTAACAAGGCCATGGCCGACTCTTCTCTCATCTCCTGTCATTGAACCAGGTTGTGTGTTACTATCTATAATGACCTCGCTGTCGACGAGACGTGAAGCTGGATTCACAACCACCACGTAGCGTACGCGTGTACGTACGTATAAAAGTAGAAACACCGAGTATGCAAGCTAGTATTCACATCTTCGCGTAGCGTGCGTACGTACGCAACAGAGTTGAACGACTTCCCACTTCGTACGTACTTACGCTAAGTGGTGGTTGTAAATGTAGCATATACACATGTAAGGCTCATTTAGATGTTATTTTATATTGAGAAATATCTTGTAGTCGTAAATTACGTAATTCGATTCGAAAAATAAAAATATATTACGATAATCTGTTACCGATATTTTGTAATGAAATTAACATTTCACGCAAGTCTAGAAAAATTTTTGTTGTGAATCCAATCTCTAATACGTTAAGTGTGGTTGTGAATCCGACTTAAGGTCCACTTACCTACCTAACTCTGTAATATTGTTCAAATACGATAATACTATTTTAGTTAAAATTAGATATCACATGTACTTAAACTTTTATTAAGTATTTCATTAGAAAATAAACGCTTATTTGTATAATGGGCATATATTAAAAATATTTACTTGTATTTTTTTAATGCAGCTTAAAGCAAGAATTATTTTTTAATTGGATGATGTTATGTATCGGTATTAGTACACGAATTATTAGGTATCAGTAAAACGTGCTTACACTTTTTTTTTTTTTTTTTTTTTTTTTTTTTTTTTTTTTTTTTTTTTTTTTTTTTTTTTTTTTTTTTTTTTTTTTTCAGATTTGAAACACTCTTACAAAATATTTTCGTCCTGTCATGTCAATACTTACAGTACAGGATAAAGGACTAATTTCTTTTCTAGAACTGATTAAAAGTTAAAGAATAGTATATCTGTACCTCTGAGGCGTAAGACACTATGTAACAAATTCATATTTTTCAGGAGAGCGGTTTGAAGAGTGAGATTCACCGGTGTAGTCAGTTATTTATGGACACTAAAAATGTGATTTTTTAAACAACATGGACATCGTGTTGTATGCCACTATAAAGTAACAAACTAGGGTAATGTTTGCGGTAAAATGTGCGATTTGACATAAATTGAACATAGTGTCTTATGCCTTCGAGGTACAGATGTATCACTAGAATGTGTGCTAATTGTTTTACATTTATATAACACTGTCCAATTAAGCTAAAACGATCAACCACACACGGATAAGTGTATCATTATTATTTTCATTCACATATAAATCACATTTCAAATTTGGTGTGTGTATTGATTGTTTTAGGGAATATTGTTAATTTAAATATTGTTCCTCTACTACAAAATATAGGCCTACAATTAAAAATTGCCATACAGTTGATTAGTAGAATTATTGCACCGTATCTTTGATTAATTACATTGTTGCAGTGATATTTGAAATTTCAGAGGAATGTAAAATGTAATAGCAAACATGTTAATAGTACACGTTTGTAGAAGTAGGGTAAGTAATATTATATTTTTATAATTTATTTAGTAATGAAAATTGTAATTGGTTACTTGTTTTACCAAGGTTGTTTCAAACGTTATTATTTTTTCTCTTTTATTCGTCATCCTTAGCCTTAAGCATTAAATTTTTAATTATCTTAAAATGGTCGTTCCAAAAAAACTCTTGAAGAGGAAGTGTTTGTAAAAAGGTACTTCCTGTAGTTAAACCAGGCATTCGCTTCTCTGCAATCAGTCTCATCTCCTTGCATTTCCCTCGAGAATTACCGGCCTAATCCCAGGATGACGTGAACCTCTTGTAGCTGTCCGCGAGTAATCGATATCACTTAGACTTTGCAGTTTCCTCAGCTGCGCTACTAGAGGGATGTGTAAGACTGTCACATGTCACGTCTGCCAACGTGATTCCGTGCTCTAGATACACTACGAGCCATTGAAATTATTCGTTATTTCATATATTTACACTAGTTTGTCAACCGCGTATAAGTTAGGCGTCTAACAACTACTCAGATGGATTTAAAATACAAAAATTAAGCGTTATAAATTATGCAGCAAGCGTTTTGTCACGCACGCGGAAACACGTGTTATGTAAAAAGAGCAGTTTACAATTAAATGAATGAGGCATAATTCCAGCCAATGAAAACGAGTGGTGATACCGCCGTCAGAATGTGATGAAGCGAACTATAGGTTTTCGGCATACAATTGACATGTTTTTTTTATATTTTTTTTTATTTCCGTGCTCAGAATTTTCTTTCAGGAAGGAATAGAAGAAAATGGGCGAAGGAGTGATATATCTAGCTTTGTTATCAGTTTTGACCGTTGATACTATTCCTTTGCGTCGTAGATAGGTTTTGTTTCGCTCTGACTGGCTGCTCTCCTTCAAATATTACTTAATATATACAACTTAGCTGATTCGTTTAACGGTTAAGGAAACCCGCGCCAACGATTACCACCTGCTAGGTTATATTCGAAACATTGCATTGAACAACACATTTTGAGACGTTCTGTAAGTCTATAGTAGAGACTTGAAAATTTCGCGAAATAATTTTAGAACATACTTGACTTCGATCGCTTGTGCGTTTCGTTGACATATGAGATTTGATGACATCGCCCTGAAGAATTTTGAGACAAACCAAACTTGTAAGGAAACATGGCTAGAATTCCGTGCTATCAGTTACTGGGCGAAACTTGCTACTTAAGTGGTGCAGCAGCCAATGAAGAAATTGTCAGGGTCTCAGTATACAGGACCATGAATTCTAACGTGCAATATATTGATCTCGCGATATTTTCCAGTGCCTTGTCATAACGCATAATTTATTGCTTAATAATTCCATTAAACTTACCCTTAAGTTTACGTTAGCCATAGAAGACATGAATCCTTAAATTAATGTGATAAGTTCTAAGTACGCCATCGCTTCCTCCGAAATATGTAAAATCCCAATAAAAATAATACTTAAATTTTAGACTGTGCTATTAATTTCATTAAATTTTAGGGCCTATAAAATTTAAATATTAACAATGAACAGCATTTGTTTACGATAGGCGAACCTTAATTAGCATTACTAATACAAAAAAAAAATTTCCAAGAAATCAAACTGAATTAACTTTAAAAAAGGAAATTGACACTATTAGTTACTGTAGAAATTCTATTTATGTTTACATTTTGGTTTTGTTCCAAGTTCCCAAACTGTGTAATTTAATTCAACTAACTTATATAATTCTCATAAAAGCTACTAAAAGCAAACACACTTCGTACTATGAGCATCAGTAACACTCCACTTTAAGTGCGTCATCGGTTAAAGAAACTATTTGTACCACATATCGTGGTACCAATAAAATATTTCTTTATTATGGTATAGTAACAGTTCTTTAGTAATCTATAATTTTCAACAATTATACAAATATTTTTACGTAATGTGAATATGAGTAGCCTAATGTTTGTTAAAAAAATGCTGTCTTCTGAAATATGAGGCTCACTACTATTAAAACTTGATTAATTAAGCCTGCCACTTCTTCGCAGTTTGATTGCCGCCAGATTAAAATAAAATTGAATTCAGGAGTCCCGGTTATCAATTTCATTACTTGAAAAAGATTTCCAATATTTTTCCGGTTTAAATTGTTTTATGTGTAACATACTTACAAGTCCAGGCTAACATAGTAACACTTAATATTTCTAAGAAATAATATATATATATATATAAATTATATATATAACTTATATAGAGCTATATCCAGAGAAGCACCAAAGCAGTCCTCAGGTAAAAACTGCGAGGGGATTCATCCCGAAAACCTTGAACTCAACATGAAGAAAATCGTAAAAGAAATATGTAAGGTGGACACCACGAACTGGTCTGAACTCGCAGAGAATTTAAAACAAATAATATAATTAGGTCAATCACCGAGAAAGAGGAAACACAGGTCGTTGAACATCGTATGTTATCAAGCTGTTGAGTATAAGAACTAAGCATGGAATAGTTTCAGTTGTCATAAGACAACAGAAAACTGGCAAGAATTTGTAGAGAAACGAAAAAATGTCTCTAAAGTTATTCAACGATATAAACACAATTACGACAATAACGGGATGAACAAAATATAACAAAATTTTAGCAAGAGCAAGACCCGCTAATTTAACAACATGTGCAGGAAAAATTTAGCTGCCTACCAACATCCTAGCCTGTGCTTTCACCACCTTGATGAATCCGTAGAAACTAATACAAAAAAAAATTGTAAAATTTTAGGCCAATAATTTAGTACATTCTTCAATAGCGAAGCTCAGTTTGAACAATTCCGATCTGCAAAACCTGAACCAAATCCTGATTCACTTCGGCCCTCACGCGGAGAAATTGTGAAAATAATTCAATAATTGAAAAATTATAGAGCGCCTGACGAAGATGGAATTTTTTGCATAATATTGGAAATTGGATCGAAAATCATAACACCCAGAATTCACATAGTAATATCTGAAGTCTGGAAAACAGACAACAGACCAAGTGAATGGAAGAGTGTCTTTATACACCCACTTCATAATAAAGAAGACAGATCAAACCTGAACAATATAGAGGAATCTCACGTATTCCAGTAACTAATAAATTTTTCTCTAAAGTTTTGCTGAACCGAATCGAGATGAAAGTGGACCTAGAGATTTGCGAGTGTCAGGTGGAATTAAGGAAAGGAGGATCCTCTATTGAACAGATCTGGAACCTCAAAACTATAGGCTACTATACCTCGGACGCTGCAAATACACAACTGTCACATTTGTGGATTTAAAAAAGCATACGATTATGTTGGAGAAACCCTGTTAAATAGCTTAGAAGAATTAGCAGTCGATAGAAAAACTAGGGCCATCATCCAGGAAACATTATCGGGAACTACCTCATAAGCGAAATTCATTGGAGAAATTTCCTCGTAAGCGAAATACATTGGAGAAATCTCAGACTCAAATCGACGTTCACATAGAGTCCGACAGGTAGATAGCTTATCACCACTTTTGCTTAGCATCGTATTGGAAAATATAATCATAGAATTGAAAAAAATGTCAAATTAATCAAAATTGGAAATGAGAAAGGGAAGAGAGTCACAGTGAAATGCTTGGCATTTGCAGATGGCCGGGAGAATATATCAAACAACAGAACGAAGCAAAGTTAGCACTAGATGAACTGCATAAAATCTCCTTTAAAACTGGACTCCAAAATTCCTATAAAAAACTCAGTGTAAGTGTACCAAATCAACAGGAAAACTCTTACTGATAACACAGTATAGAAAAATCTCACAATTCACTCACTTGAAGTACTTAGGTTAAACCATACAACCCACAGGACTGAACAACATTCACAATGCGGAAAGAATATTTAAACTGCAAAAGACTTACAAACTCACATGGAACCAGTACACAAAAAAAAAGAGAATCTCGTAATTCAGGACCAAGACAATACAACACAGTTGTTATATCTGAAGCCTTATATGCGGCAGAAACCACATTAATTAGAGGGGTGACGAAATTCAATGACATCGAGAGGCGAGAAAGAAAAATTCTTTGGAAAATCCACGGTGCTGTTTTACAAGACGGAACATGGGTCAGACGAACTACAAAGAAACTCTATGAAAACACAGACAGTATCACAGATACATTTAGGGAACGACACCAACGGTTCTACGAACATCTATTTAGAATGGATGAAAACAGGGTCACATAGAAATTTTTCAACGTCGTTAATGCAAATAAATTAAAGACCAGTTGGATCAATGAAGCAATTCAAGAATTTAATCTAATGAAAATTTCAGAAGAAGAAGTAAAGGAAAGAAAAAAAATTCACAAATAAAATCAGAAACACGAAAATTGAACAAAGTTTCATGAATAGAAACAACGCGAAAAAAATAACAGAGGAAAGAGAGAGAAAAAACACAGAAAAATTATAAAGAGGTTATGAGAAGAAAATAATGTAAATAGTAGCTATGAATGGCTCAAGTTTCACATTATCTACCAAAGGGAAATATTCGAATTATATATATATGTATATACATACATATGTGTGTCTATACGTGACATCATGGGAGGAAAGGGTAATGGGAGGTGATAGCACTGGTAATTGTGATAAAAAAAGTCAATATGAACGTTGGGTCGAAATGGGACAGTTGTCGAGAAAACTCCATTTGAATGTAAACATAAATGTAAATATTGATAAGCTCTAAAATTACTGTTATTATTTTATATGCGGTTTTGTCCCTTAGTTCAGTTACAAGTAAATTACAATGTTACTGAGTAATCGAATTGTAACTTATTTTTGTGTAATTAATATATATGTTGTTGGTACCTAATTATTGGCAAACAATTACGTTCTGTAGATTTTTCGTAAATATTTTTATAATGCCATAAAAAACCCATCAAGGAAACAAGGCTGCAGTAAATCTGAGAGAACGAATTATATCTCTTGGCTTATTTTCCCCTTTTCTGAAATTCACATTTCAGAATTACAGTGGTTTATTTGTAGGAAAATGGTCGTCATAGAGACGGTCACACACAAAGTGTTTTACAACACAAGTAATTCTCCCCACCCCATAACCCAGAATAGTTTGAACGTCTCTGATTGTTTATATAAGTTTTTCCATGTGCATGAGTTTAAGAATAGAGCACGTTAGAGCATGCACAAATGTATGCAAGTTTTTTGTTACAGAATCACGGCAGTATCTCAGAGTAGTGTTTCTACGCCGGTCATAAATATATACAACAGGCGCTGCGACAGCTCAAGTTTGTCCCATTAGGCTAGGCTGGCGTCGTTACTGGGCCGGCACGGATTTACAGCGCCCTCCCAGATATCTCGCGATGCCCCAGTTGTCAGGGCCTGCGTAACTTATCGAAGCTATTTGCGGCGGCAGATACTTGCGTCGCCTCGCCAGAGACCATTCGTCTCGACCCAGCCTCCTGCGTCTGCTCCTCCTCCTAGATGACCCCTCCCCCTAAACCGACCTAGGGTCTCGTGTCGCCCCTCGCAGTCGCGGCATCTCTTCGAGGAAATTGAATTCTGCGGGCTGACCTCTGACCCCGGCCGGCGATCCAGCCGCAGGTCGTGAGCGTGCTGCTAATGTGCGCCGTCCAATCGTGATCGCTCCGTCTTTCTACGTCCTCTCATCCTCCTCACCAAGCTATACAGACAAGGCTGGCTGTTTTCACTTCGAAAGATTCCTTCAGCAAATATTTCCCCTGCCGGTGCTCGCCTCAAACCTCTACTTTCTGGCTGTGCCATTTCCTTCATTTGCCCTTTGCCACTTCGGCTGAGCCTTCCGGAAAGATTTAGACTGCAACGTTATGTACATTGTTTATTTTTGTGTTTCCTCTTCGCTATACTACTGAAACTTCTAGATGTTTTTAACAAGTTTTACGTTTCCGTTATGGATAAAGATGACTTAAGAGAATAGAATACCTGAACCTATAAACAGTTAAATTGTCTATTCCAAATTGTATAAAGAGTAGTTATGGTTTGTAAATTTTACTTGGAAAATAAACTATTAACGCTTGGTTAAGTTTAGATCAAATTAAAGTACTAGTACAATAAAGTTATTTTAAGAATGTTAAAATTTATATTTATTTTTATTAATTTTACTAAGCTAAATTCACTCATTAATTAATTTCAATTTAAACAAATATTTCATAAATTCAATTCCACATGGACTTGCTCTGAACAGAACAAGGCTTACAAATTAAACTTTACTTAAACTAGGAAAATTTAAACCGAATTTCATTATCTGTTACCATCACAATCGACACAATACCACACAATATATATTTCGTATAAATTCACAGCCAAATGCTTAGTGTTCTCATATTATTCTGGAAAATTACGTTTAATAACATTAAATCAATTAAGTAGTAAATGCGTTTATTTATAAATCAGTTTCCAGTTTACAACAGTTGATTTAAATGTTTGTATTTTTTTCTTAATTCTTCCCAGCCAACACGACGGGACGGGGCTAACTGTCGGTAAGAGGTTGGCCCTGTGTCCGAACTGTCGTAGTGTATTCAACATGCAAAAAGACAGCGGACAGATAATGGTGGGGATGTCTTTTTTTTTTTTTTTAACTAAACGTTAGCCGTCACAAAAAAGGCAAACGGGCCTTCTGTACTTTAAGACACTGAAAACAAATTTTGGCCAAATGTTTCCGGGCCGTTAATGGCCGTGGTCATCCGTCACGAGACATCGGCTAGTTGTAATAATGACACCAATGTACATTAGCAAGAATATGTCGGGCCATTAACGCCATATTGATTTTTCCGGACTACTATCTGTCGTGAAAATGGCACCGGTCCACTTTCTTATAATAGCTTCAATTTGAATCTGAACCGTTAGGAGCAGTGTGACCACTTTCAGAAATTAATTATCTTCCTCTTAAAAAACGGTCTAATATCTTCTTAAGGACACTTAAAAGATATTGTCAAGAAGATACCAAGCCATTAATGACGTGGTGTCCCTCTTCAGAAAAAGACTGTGTGTCACATAAAAGACTCCAGCTAGCTGCCTGTTTTCAATGCTCTTAAAAAATATATGCAAGGAAACTCCATACAGTTAACTGCTTAGTGTAATTTTTTTCAGACAGTGATTATCTGAAGTCAAAAAAGAACACCGGTTACCTATCTTATAAAGGATACTTAAAGACGTTGGACCCGTAAAAATTAAAAAATTTATAATTGTGCCAAACACTGTTCAACTTTTACACATCAGATAACATGTAATTTCCCCGAACAAAAAAAATTAGGGCCCATAGTTTTAGCATAATCGCCTATCAAAGTCACAAAATGGCAGTTGCGGTGTAGCCAAAATAATAAAAAATAATTAACTTGCAGAAACAAGATAATTCACATCGAAACTTAATGATGTGAACTACTTCAAGACACTTTTGTTAACACAAAGCGATATATTTTTGTATTTTTTAAAAATTGATGAAAATGAGTAAATTTTTGCATAACTTTGACTTTCGGCTACTACTGAAATATTCAAAACTAACTTTTGTCAAACATGTCATGAAATGCGTTGATACACTGACTTTCAGTTCCCGTAATTTTGAATTCATTAGCTAATTACTTTTTTTTATTTTGGCTGCACCGTAATGGCCATTTCGTGACTTTGATGTGTGATTTTGCAAAAACTATTGGGCCTAATATTTTTTTTATTTGGGGAAATGACGTGTTATCTGATGTTGCAAAAGTTGAACGGTGTTTGGCACAAATATAAAAAAAATGAAATTTTACGGGTCCAACGCCCTTGAAAGATATCATCTAGAGGATTCCGGGCCATTGACGGCGAAGTTACTTTTTTTTTTTTTTTTTTTTTTTCAAATATCGGGAAATTTTTGTGAAGAAGATAACGGCCCGCTGTCTTTTTAAGGACTCCTAACATATACGTATTGGCAAGATGATGCCAGGCCATTAACAGTGCAATGTTCATTTTCATACGGCGGTTATCTGTCAGGGCAAATATACCAGCCCGCTGCCTTTTGTAAGGCCAGAAGATTCCAAGCAGTTAATGACAATGTGTCTTTTTCACTCTGCGGTTGTCTATCACCGAAAATATACCTGCCTGGTGTATTTTTAAAGACATTTGAATGATACCTTAGAAAAATTAAACGATAATTTGATATCAATATGTAATGTGACGTTTTACAGCTTCTTTCGAAAAAAAAAGTTATCATTGTATAATTGGTTCATTTCATGGTATTGTGGCATATTTCCGATAATTTGCAGTATTTTAATTGTTGTATTCAATAACCTACTAACTTACAGTAAGTTATCCTAGAAGACACACGACCTGTCTGGAAAATAATGCCCACATCATTCAGATCACAGCGACACTTAATTGTCGATATGTATAATTCTATCACTTAAATAGATTTTAACATATGGTGTGGAGTATCAGTTACAACGGTGGCCTATAAATCATACGATGAGCAGTTCGAGCTAAACATTTCTAACTAAAAACACCATAACTTAAGCCCATCTGACTACAGAAAGTACCCAGTATGTGTGTAAAATACAAGAAATGCATTGTATAACATGAATTTTCGGAAATATACTTACGTATGATTTTCGGCCATCGCCTCACTTACATATTTTCGACACTCATCCATCTGTGGTCACGTCTTTGAGGCACCTATACGTCACTGGCCCCTTGTCTAACACACACTCAGCTGTCGCTGGCACGCTGTTATATCTTAACTCAGCCGTAACCGGCACACTGGCTTTGCGACAACACAGCTGCAACTGGCCCATTGTCTCAACAACACATCGCCTCACCGGTACACTGGCTATCCGACAACACAGCCGAACTAGGCCGTTTTCGTAAAGACACTCAGCCTATAGCAGCATGCTGTCTTACCCACACTCATCCGTGACTGGCACACAGGCTTTCAAGACTCGGTCGCAACTGGCCTATTGTCTTATTGACATTCAGTCAACATCGGTCTGTTGTCTTTATGACATCGGCCCTTCGTCTTCTTTGTTAATGGCGTGACGTCTATTCGATATCTTTTGCCGATAGCGGCCATTGCGATTTTGTGATTAGAAAGCCAACTAATGCCAACTACCTAAATTCAGTCAAAAGGAACGTACTTTAAATATAGCTTTTTTCGGCGATTTTAATACTACAGAAAACTATAGTTAATATAATTTAATAAAATGATGAGAACATAACAATTCCGGGACATGTAAACGATGTTTTGCTAGTATTTACAATAATAAATATGAATTACATAGTAAATTAAATTTATTTAAAAAAAAATACTCCTACTTAAACGTATTAAATAGGTTAAAGCAAGATCGTGATTACCACTTGAATTACGACTAGGATGATGGGACTACCGACCTTTGCTATTATCGGTTTAACTTTCGAATTCCACTGCAAAACTTAAGCACTAAGCACAGTTATTGTTCAAAGGTGTACGCTTAAATTCAAAACCATGCCATGAAAAAAAAATCTAAGTAATACTAAGTCTTAATGCTAAAGTTTCTAATATTGAAACCATTAATGATACTCTCTGCGGCAGGGACACTTGTTACTGTAGAGGAATGAAGGGGCTCGGGGCTGTGTTTGGTGATGAAGGAAAGAGGGAGTTGTTCTACTCCACAGCACAGAGAAGGGGGGAATTATCTCGGCAAGTGTGAGTAATATCCCTGCTGATGCATGTTTAATGCCGCGACACTCGTGCACCTAACAGAGGCGGGCATCAAAAATACATTACGCCGTCCAGGACATTAGCGACGACAGGGTTTGGCGCAGTTGCAGCTTCGTCGCAGGTCGCTATGGTCCCCTCTACACCGCGCCTGATTACATTGTCGCTGCCCACGCGGGGATCTTAAACTGAGCTTACTGCTGTCGGACAACTGTCGGAATTAATTGTTCTTCCTTGTGGATCTACCCGCGACTTGCCGTGTGTCAGCTACAGCGGCGGGAACGACGGAACTAAAGCTCTAACTTCAAAGCACTATGCCTACTGCAGAACTACTGCATCGTTAGGGAGGAGCTCTTACGAGAGCATAAGTCTTCGCCTTGGTCGTAAAAGTTGAAATGATAATTTTTTTATAGTCTCCTCCTTTTTGTTTAATAGTTATAGCTACAATTATTAAATTATATTTTAAAAGCGATGTAGCTAATTTGCATACAGTGTACTACCTTCCTTACGTGCAAACTACTAAACTACTAAATCGTATTTTAAGAACGAAATATATATATATATATATATATATGTGTGTGTGTGTGTGTGTGTGTGTGTTTGTTTACATATATTGTATGTTTATATATGTGTGTGTGTATCAATGATACGAAAATAATAAAAAACATAATTTATTTAAACCAAATATTTACTAGTATAAATTCGGAAAAAAATTATACACAGCATCGTAGAAAATTGTTGTAATTATTCCCGTAAATTTTCACAGTGGTAAAAAAACAATAATTGTTACGGTTTTGCTCTGCCAAAAAAAAATTGTTATCTCTGCTTGATTTCTACACGTTACTAATAAAGAAATGTTGGACTCTCAGTTATTATATCTTTACAGTGCTTACAAAATGATATGCAAAACTCGACATTTTACATATTTCATACAACGTAGCCAACCCGCAATAAATACTGTCTCATGTTATGTATATAAATTAACTCATACACGCATTCACATGTATACATATATAATTATTCACACACGCACTCATGGCATATGAATCGTTTTAAAAATGCTCTTTTTAATTTGTCGATATATAGTAAATTTTTTATGTTTGAAATTATTTTAGGATTAAAAATTATTTCCGCAATTATGTTAGGATATTTATTAAGTCAGTTCCTTCACCTATAAATTAAATACCTGTAACACTTTTATCTAAATATTTATTTGGTATAGAAGACATGTTCTCATTTTAGACTCTAAACTCCTTGTAAACAAAAGTGTTGAATAGGACAAATGTATGACACGTTGCATTGCTAAAGGCTTCGTACTACACATTGCGATATGCTGTTATATAATCTGCTGTAGCCGTGTACTTACACTACATTGCTATTATAATGTTGTAAGCTAGTGTTGGTAAAACTGTGGGCTTGTGATGGCTGAGTGTTGTCAAGGCAGGGGCGGCTGACTGCAGAGTGTCAAAAAGCCAGCGTACCGGTGATGGGTGAATGTTGGATACTATTGCTGGCTGATGACGGGCGAGTGTTAGTAATGCAGCGGGCCGCTGACTGTCCAGTGTTGAATAAAAAGTGGGTCGGTGATGGCTAAAAGTTAGTAAGAGTTGGTAAGGCAGCAAGCTGCTTACTGTAATGTCGATAAGCCAGCATGACGCTGACGGCAGACTATTGGTAAAACAGCGTTCTGTTGACGGCTGAGTGTTGGCAAAACAGAGGGCCAGTGACTGCTGAGTGTCCGAAAGACAGCCAGCTGGTGACGGTTGAGTATTGGTTGGCAGCAGGCCGCTGACAGCCGAGTGTTTAAAAGACATTGGGTCGGTGACGGCTGTGTGCTAGTAAGACAGCAAGCTGCTGGCTGCCGAGTGTCTAAAAGCCGGCATGCCTCTGACAGCTGTGTGTTGGTAAAACAGTAGACTGGTGAAGGCTTAGTGTTGGTAAGTCAGCAGGCCGCTGAGTGTTGAAAAGACAGAGTGCCGGTGATGGGTTAATGTTGGTAAAACTTCTGGCTGATGACGGGTGAGTGTTAGTAATGCAGGAGGCCGCTGACTGCCGAGTGTTGAATGGACACCGGGTCGGTCTAGAGCCCGGTAATTTTCGCGAAAAGAATTTTGCAGCACTTTGTTTCAGTACCTTACGTGCGCACCTGCATCTCTGCTGTGTGGTCAGTGATTGGATGCCGTAACACCCAGCGTGTGGAGGTTAAACCCGCAAATCACAGACGTGACGTGTGGCAGTTATCCGTGTACTGATTGGCACAGTCAAATGAATAAAGACTCTGCACAAAAACACTCTGTCAATAGCCATGAAGTTGAACTGCAGGTGTGCACGTAAGACACTGAAACAAAGTGGGGCAAAAATCTTTTCGCGAAAACTACCGGGCCCTAGTGATGACTGAACGTTGGTAAAACAGCATGTTGGTGATGGTTGATTGTTGGTAAAGCATCTGTCACACCATCAAATTTTTTCTTCCAATAGCTTCCAATAAAGATGATCAAACAACATTGGTTGTTAATGACGCCACGAAAACGCCAATATAGCGTCCATATTTGTTGCAGGAAGTTTGGTAGCTTTCATTTTCATCCAGTATTTTCAAATTGGAGCGGTTATAAAATGTCTAGTTTCTTGGATGGCTCAGCCAATCACAGTGTCGTCGTGTGTAAACATCAATATCATAACTTTCATTCCTGCACCGTGTTGAATTAACACGAAAATATTTACTGTAGTTATAAAGATAAATGCAGAACCTTTAATGTACGTAATTCAAATTTTTCCACGAGTGGTTACTGATGTTTTATAAAAAATAATGATTTTATTATTGGAAATTTACTGAGTCATCTTATCCAAAAACTTAAGATTAGTTCGTCTGAAAATTAAAAAATAATATGGACACACTAACGTAGGACTTTGACATAAATTTTTTGATATATAATTAGTTGCTCATAACAGAAAAGTCCGTCATTACTACCAGGATAATGACTCAAAATTTAGCAGGAAAACTATGCTTATTGTTATTTTTTATGAAGTTTTCCTGCTTATCAATTTGCTTAGAATTGTTAACATACTTTAACATGTACCATAATTTTGTAGGTATTCTAAAACATAACCAAATTTACGTTACGTAAAATGAGTTTCAACAAAATTTTACAGCATGACATGTCTTCAAATGTGTTTCATATTAACCGACCAACTTTACTTGACGGAGTTTGATGACCACATTTCATCAAATATTCATCTTTCAACTTTCTTGTCAAATGTGATAGGAAACAAAAATTTGTGACGGGCTTGAAAGAGCGAACTGGTGACGGCTGAGTGTTTGCAAGGCAGCGGGCTGTTGACTTCAGAGTGTTGAAAAGGCAGCGGGTCGCTGACGGCTGATTGTTGGCAGAACAGCAGATTGATTGTTGGTAATACAGCAGGCTGGTGACAGCTGTGTGTTGGTAAAACAACAGGATAGTAGTCGCTTTGTGTCCACAAGACAGTTTGTTGGTGACGGTTGATGTTGTTACATACAGCTGGCTTGTGACGGCTAAAGTTCGTGTGTCAGCGGGCCGCTAACTGCTGTGT
Organism: Medauroidea extradentata; assembly: GCA_003012365.1. Taxonomy (NCBI): domain Eukaryota; kingdom Metazoa; phylum Arthropoda; class Insecta; order Phasmatodea; family Phasmatidae; genus Medauroidea; species Medauroidea extradentata. The sequence continues at coordinate 30,569 of PNEQ01088720.1, read as the reverse complement.
GTCAAAATAATAGCGTGCCGCAGACCACTGAGTAGTTATTTTTTAAGGTCGGTGATTTGATAATTTTAACTGTCAGCGTATTTAGGATCTTGGCGAAAAATAACAGGCGAATGGTTTTGCAGAAATATTGTTCTGATCGTCACAGTCAAATGCCAGAATTTTTACGAGAATTTGTAATGCTTATAAATAAATGGAACCATCCCGAAATAACTTTTATAAGACATTTTGTGTTTCTTTCGTTAACAAAAATATTTAGATAAATAAGCTATATGCCATGTCTACAACGATGTCATTATTAGAGTTGGTGAACTTTACCTTGTCACGATGACTGGAACTGGACACGGAGTAGTCGAAGCATTTCGTGTAGTGATTTATGTGAATCCAAAGCACACCGAAACCAAACATTCCAAATCGGGCATCAAACCATGTTGCTTCCTATTTTGAATCCAACATATACCGCTGTGCCACCTCGCTCAAAATGTAACAGGACATAGGACATTGTTGTTATAATAATGCAAATTATCAAGTTGACAAGTATGTAGTCGAAGCACAGAGGTAAATGTGATATTTGAGAGATTCTTGCAATGGGTTCGTATTATAAACAGAAAAGTGTTTTGTATATACGCCACTGCAGGCGACTGTTGCCATACTGCGCCACCTCGCTCGGTGTGTTGTTACGTAAAATATATATTTAAATTCGTGCCTGGAAGCGAGAAAAAGATAAATGGATTCTAAGATACTACACGTGAAATAAAGCCAATAAAGGATAATTCTAAAACTTTCATTTGACAAAAGATATTACAAAAAAACTCTTTAAGTTAAGATTCCTTCCTGTCACAGTAATTCTCAAGAATTTTGATTTGACGAAGAACCAGCTCTAAAAAGTCTTTAAAATTGGATTTATTAGTTGTAATTTAATTCAACATTCATTCTTTAACAGAACGCAATTATTACAAAAATGGTTGAAATAGCAATACGTAAATTTTAAAATTTTTCCAATAATTTGACCGGGTAATAAACTTGATTATGTTTTATTTCGAAAATATAATTTATATACAAGAGACAGTGCACAGAAAAAAAATACTTTTTAGTTACTGCAAAATATTACGTTAAAATGGACCTTAGCAAATTTTTTTGTAGTGGTTACAAAATTTTTTTGCAGTCACTGCAAAACTTTATTGGGGACAGCAAAATTTTTTTGTGGTCACTAAAAAAAAAAATTTGGTAAGGTCCATTTTAACAAAATATTTTGCAGTGACTAATAAGTATTTTTTTCAGTGTGGATGTTGTCTGTTCACTGCTGTACATAATGCAAATGTTTCTAATTCTCTAACGGGAATTTTCTTTCTTTCAAGCTCATTGCATTTAACTTAATGCTATCACACGTTATGAAATTTTACTTCGAAATCTATTTGTTCGTTTTTAAATTCCAGTAAAATATTTTCAAACTTATGTGCTACTATAACAAATGAAACTATTGATAAAATGTTATGCCGAAGACAATTGATGATCTTACCTTTTAAGTCAGTTGACCGCACTCTATGACCAACGCAAATTATGTTAATTAAGTACTTTAAAGTTAAAAAGAAATAGAAATGTGTTAGATTATTTATGTGAAAAGCTTCCTACCATTTATTTTGTGTGTAAGTCTCCCACAAATTTATTATTGTATTAAAATTACGTAACTTTGTCACACAAAGTATAAAATAGATAGTAATGTCGATAACCAAAATGAAGTTTTCCAGTCAACGAAAACTAGTCTAATCAGGGTTAGTGACAGCGTGAACAATAGTTAACAATGATCCTTAACATTATGTTAATTCATAAAAAAATGAAATAGAAGTACAATAATCAGGTTAATTTTTATCACAAACGATAATTTCATTAGGAACTCTGAAACGTTTCGGATCGCTTTGCCTATATTTTATATGGCATTTCGATATTTTTGAACTGCAACTTCCTATGTCAGGACAGGCAAAAGCACTTTAAAAACTTAGTGATCACAATCTATCACGACATAACTGTCCAGACATCTTTACCATACAAAATCATAAATTACATTTATGTAACACACATTGTAATCAATATATAGGTATAACAGTGACATACAAATTTGCTGTATGCGGGAAATTGCAATGTTTCGACATACGAGGTTGCAGTTCAACAGCATCTATTTGTATCGTTACAAGAGTGACAAAATATTGTAGTGCCATATTTTGCTGAAATAAATTTGTGCTCTTGCATGCAGTTACTGAAAGTCTAGTAGTGGTTAGATTGAGAAAATTAGCAGGATCCAACATAATCACTTTCTAGTGTTGGGCTTACCTTATTGAGCTATTTATTTTATACTTTCTGAGAAGCTCTCTCTCATTTGTAAATTTTTTATCAAACATATAAAAGAGTAAAAAAAATTTTATTAGTGTTTTTTTTTGTTTTGCACTGCAATTTCCAAAATGATTCTTATTACCACATTAATCAGTGAAATTCCTAAAAATGTAAACTGTCTGTATATGCGAATGACGAAGAATATAAATGTCTTGCTAAATGTTATACTCAAATATATTACTATACACTTAGAATAAATTTCTAAAGACTTAAAATTATTACTTTTGGCGCAGATATATCTGGTTTACATGTAACTTGAGTTGGCACGAAGTTCACATACAGAGTTTCCATAAGTCTATACGCAGTGCTATAAACATAATCATAAAGGAGATTAGAACTTGAAAAAACGATAAAAATTTAAATTATGTGCTACAAAATTTACTACTAAAATAGCTATTAACAATGTAACTATGCGATGATCTCAAATGATTCAGTAGTGACACGGACACAACAATATTCAGGCACACACACACCTACAGCCAAACTTAACATTTTAAACGGCTATCTTTCATTCAAGAAGAATAACGAGGGAAGAAAAAAATCTCAACAACCAACTTATTACTATACCGCACTGCAAATAATGAATTTTTTTAGCCTACTTTACGAAGGAAAAAGTAGGCTTATGAGATCACATTTATGTTTGTCTATCTCTCTGTCTGTGTGTTTGTGTGCGTATCACCTCTTACCAAAAACTTATGAACCAGTATACCTAATTTCATTAAACTTTGTTCACTGATAGTACTTTGAAATCTGAGTTGACTATCATAAAGTTCGTTTATGACCTGTTCATATGTTCAAGTTGGCAGCCATTTTAACAATTATCGATCCAGGTTGATATCTAAGGAACCGTACTATATAAATTTCGTCAAACCTGGTACACATGTACTGAGTATATATATAGTGTATACACACAGAAAATTTAGAAAAATATATACCCTACGTTTTCTTCAAAATCGTTTGAAAATAAGATACATCATTAGACTTGTATAAAAAGTTTCCAATAAAAGTTGTTATTTTTAACATTTATAATGACATCCTCTCAGGAATATCGTTTCTAGTATACTTCATAAATGTTTCCATATCGATTAGATACAGACATAAAAGCCTAGCAATACATATTTTCTTTACTGAAATACTGTTTGTGCTCGAATACTGCTCTGTATATATTTGCGTCAAAGTTGGAGCTATTCATAGTAGATGTATTCAATCGAAAAGAAAATTTGAAACGGCATTTGAAAGAAATCGTGTTTACTAAGGTTTCCATGGCAACATAACTCTAGTGTTGACTTTGGAAAAAAAACCTCAAAAATAAGAGAAGCTTAGAGTATTTCAACAGGCACAGAATACCACGTGCAGAAGACATGCCAAGTATTTTATGGCACAACGTGACATGAAAGGATATTGATGAAAATTGTAAGAACATAAACAAACATTACTGTACTCCATAATTGTGTTATAAATAGTACTTCAAACAAGTGAATTCGAATAGTATTTTTGTTCGTTGTTTGCTATGAAAGTCTAATTTATTCTGTATAATACAGCACAAATAGAGTACAGATAGCGCAATAATATTTATAAACGATAATTTGAAACCAATTTTACTAAAACCTTATACTTATTTAACACAACCCTCCGAAGTCAGTATGTATTAGGCACCACGATTATTGAAAAATGTGTTTGTTTCATAAGCCCATTTAAAATACTGAAACAAATTACCTACAACTAGCACATAGTATTGGTCTCAACTTAATTTTTAAAAATTAATTATTTTAATATACTGTTTCTTAAAAGGGTTGGATCAAAAGAAATTTAAGTAAAAAAATAATTCGTAATTTTAAATTAGCACGGACAATTTTGGTTTGTACATTTCAATTACACTTCATTATTTCGTTCTGGAAATTGTTTTTATCATCTCGTGCCATCCCATTATAGTATGTCAAATTAAGAATTTGCATTTTACGTCAACATACACTAAATTTAAACTGACATAGTTACAATAGCTATATACAAGCTAGTTTCGTTCAAATCACTCTTAGAAAAACTTAGCAAATACAAGAATATATAAACTCAAAACATTAATATCGTCATGGTCGGTAGCCATAAGGGTTTGACATAGAAAGTACTAACACATTTGTTGATTTTACTGGTATTTTCCAGTTGCTGCAAATTTTTGTAGTTTAAGCAAAGGTTTTTTCGTAGTCACTTTACTCTTTTATTTTCAGCTTATTACTTTAATAACCATTTTAAACATAACATATAATTTGTATAGGAAGTATCTTAAAAAACCCTATCCAATTAATAATTATGTATGTATGAATATATTATTATACGTAGGTTTGCTGGTAAAATTCAGTGATGTAGGAAATAGTGGTGTTGAATTAAGTATTACAATTTCAACGTTCATGGATTGTTAAGAGTATGTAACAGCTCATGACTAAGTGATTCGATTACATGTAAACAAATTGTTACCGTTTTTACAAATCTCTATTAGTCAGTCAAAGCCATAGTCTTGTTTTCCTTTTAATTGTAGCTCAATGAGATATTCCAGAATGTTCATTATAGGCATGTTTTATGAACCGTGGTTCTGTAATTCTAGCCCTAACTGCAATTTCTCTAGCATCACCAATATCACTTAGACACTCGTGTGCCAATTTAAAGCAACAAAATCAAAGAGATTTGTTTACCATAGTTTTTTATAAGGACAAACACAAAATAAGAACAAAATGCCTGGTGTATCTTACACTGTGAAATAGGAAGTTATTAACAACTTATTCTACTGCACCCTGCACGTTAGTAACTGAAAAACTAAACGTATAGAAAACGCATTCCTTCGTTTGTTTAAAATGAATGAACGTTTATGTATACAATAAAGGAAACTTAAATAACTGGGGCAGTAGCTCGAATATGGTTGTGTATGTTTTTTTAAGAAGTTCTGAAGCAAACCAACATACAGTTTCCTATTTGTGGCGAACATTATACTGAGTTATTTCAATACAGTACAAGTCTTTACTAAATAAAAGTGTACCCAATAAATATTTGTAATAATTATACGTTTCCAAAATAGTAACAAACAAATAAAAGTAAATAAATAAATATTTTTGGTTACAAACACATGACTTGATTTTATTCGCAAAAACTAAATATATTATTTTTATCATATTGCTCATAAGTAGTTAATGTAGATTAATATATGCGTAAATAGAAGATCTTTGCTTTCAATTTCTGATGTAGCAATTTTGTTTCTACACACATAGTTTACCTAACACACCTAACTGCGTAATCTCGGAACCACAATGTCATTGTTGTTTAAGTATTACAAAACTTCCTCCAAGCACACTAGGGCTTGCAACATACATGAAAATAATAACTGTTACTTTGAATATTCCACTGTATAACTGAATAAGTTCACGTTTTATATACGTTTGTAAACATGACTCATTAATGTGTTTTTGTATGCGACAGTCAAATGGAGATATGAGGCAAGCTTGGAAACACATTCAATTATTTAAATTAAGGCTTTGAATAAGGAGATAATTTTTAAAATAACATATCCTTGCTCAAACGATAATGCATGTATTAACAACGTACTTCGTAAATTATATAAAACATAAATAGCATGAAATAACAGTTATCTCATTATACTCATAATTCATGAAAACGTCTATAGACAAAACGTAAAAAAATAAGATTCCATAGTTTTTTTTAAGGTTCTTGAAACATGTGCTTTGATTAAAGAAAACGTATGAAATTCTTGTCACTCGTAGTTTTTATGCAAGCCAGATAAATATACAGTTATTACAATAACTGAATTACGTAGTTTCACATGTGACCATGAGCCAGAGCGCTGACGGACCCATCTCGAGTTGCGGCCAGCTGGGTCGGATTTTAGGGTTGGAGGGATATTAGAGTGGTGGGGAGAGGACTGCACACTAATCCGTTGTCTGGAGAGAGGGCCATTACCCGAACACGATCTGACAACAATGCTAATGGAAGGGGGCCTGAAAGTGTCATGTGCTGACCCTCTGTCGTCCGCATCCAGCCCACGCAAGACAGAAGTATGATTACGTCATGCAAGGCTACCAACGTCATGTTGAATTTTTTACTAAGCCGACATGCCTTTCACCTTGATGCAAGATTTCTCATCACCGTTTTGCAGTTAGCTGAGGTAACTGCTGGTTGGAAGGTGTGCAGCATGCCGAATCCCCATGATAGTAACGGTTTCATAGAAAATGAGGTTCAGTACTATATACACAGTTGTTCACGGTAAATAGAATATGGTCGTGATTCAACGTAAAATAAAACTCTATTGGTGAACGTATAAAATTAAATAAAATTTGTATTTTATCTCATATACATCATATTTACATGTTAGTTAACATCGTTTGTTCAGCCGTTGTGTCAAATAAAGTCTTCTCGTCAGGCAAACATCAGGTTTATTAAACTCAGACATATTTATTTTAAAATACCCTAACGCATTATAAACCTCCAGAAAAAAATACTTTGTGTATGGACAAATTATGTTAACGAATGAATACATTCATTAAAAAAATTAATAAAAAATAAACTAAATATGAAATTTGTCTTTAATATTTTTTTTACTGTTGACAGCTTTAAGTTTTCAAAATTATGAAAACAATTTAGCCTTCATTGTGAAAACATAAACTAAGAATGAATGAAAATGTATAACTCATGTCGCCTTGTAAAGAAGTAGACATGTACCAAGTTTAAATCAATTATGGTACAGGCCAACGGTTTTTAAAATGTCACTGGTGAACAAAATAAGTTCATATGCCACCATTATAAAAAATGTCAATATGACATGATAAAAATGCGTACGACTCAAATATTCTTTCATAGTAGTTTAAGTGTGTGGTTCTTAATATTTATCTTGTGTTTAAAAGAAAAGTCCAAATGGCAGACATTTTGCAAATACGATAACGTTATTAACAAAAACTTTAAAGTCAATTACCTTCGTGAGTATTAAGACCTGCATGTTTACCAAGTTTGATTGAGATATCCCGTATGTTAAACAAACAATTTTAACACCTCCATTTTGAGGATACAAACACATAATAAATAAAATATATAAACGTCAAGGCAGCCCACATAGCGTACCAAGTATTATGAAATTTTGTGGACTGGTTCAACAGTTTTTAGGAACGAGTGGATGGTAGGGGGTGGGGAACATACTCACACACACATACACACACTCAAATAGAGAGACACAGCCAAGAATGTGATATAATAAGACTTACTTTTTCCTTCAAACTGTAGGCTATAAACAAAACAGTAATATTTCAAAACGACAGGACAAGTTCGCTTCTTGCAATACAGGGAATGATGCCTTGTTTTTCTACTCTCTATAACCACCCTGGCCAGCTGGAACTTCATATTTCTCTTCCATTAATGCACTGAACTTCATTCCTTCTCTCAGAAATAAAGGTCGTTTTCAATTTTAAAAATACCGTCTGGAGAAAGCTCTCTTTTGCATTACCATGAGAGAGAACTTACATGTACTCTCTGGCGGTCTCTCTCTCTCCAGTTGGGTCCAAGCAATCTCGTGTATGTAAACACACGATGCAGAGTTTACAATTATGTAAATTTTATTAAATTAAGTTATGACCACATGAAATATATTTGTGTACGATTTTAATAATAATTTTTTACTTACCGGCGTCTTATTACAAGAGGCAAATAGATATATGAATAAGTGATGCCAAAATCATTTTTGTGTACTTAAACGTCTATTAAGACAGAAAATGTTTACACGATTTCTTCCAATTATGTACTGTTCATTGGAAATATCTATTTATGTATAAATAATGACATTTTTGTAATATGTGACGCATGTTTCTTCAGTAACCGCTAACCATGTAATAGTTGTAATCTAGATGGCGTTCTTTGGACAGCATGAGGGAGCGAGAGCGAGTATACAACTCTGTTCTCTCTCTCTTTCATTCTCTCGGCGAACAATTGAGATAGGAAGGGTGACCTATTTGTGACGTATTTGCAAGAGCGAGAGCACCAAAGACCACTCTCTGACCGAGCTGTGACACGCCCTAAGTTTTCCTTTATATATATTTATTTCCTGCTTGACTTAATTAAGTCAAGTTTAGTATTGTAGTAGATACCGTCTTCAACAGCTGTAGTTCTCTTTCGATGAAATGTTTCGTTTTGCTGAAATGCATGTTATGATGTATCAAACGATCACATTCTGCTTCCTAGATATTTTGGATATCTTGTTAGATGATTCCAGTTTTCGATCAGAATATCATTATAAAAAACACTATTATATGAAAAATTTCTGAACTTTGCTTTTGCAACCAGCAATATCATTTGCAAAATTTTTGTGAGCCTCTTAGTAAATCATAAGCAAGAAAAAGTGTGTGTACATAAATATATCTTATTCTTTGACTAATTTTAGAGTTGGCAAGTAATTATGAACTATCTTGAACTTCAGTCATGTGCATCTTATAATTTAGCAATTATGGAACATTCTACAACTATACTTAGTGAGGTATAAATTGATGCTATGATCTTTGTGTCTGGAGAGTGTTATTGATAATATTTCAGTTGGTGTTCAAAATATTAAGAATAAAGCTGCTGGAATTTTAACGGATGTTTGTGGCATTGTGTAACTACATGACGCAGTTGGCAGAGGATAAAGAACGGTTTAGTTGTCAAAGTTGTTTACTTTACTTAAAATTCATCATGAGTAGTTTCAATGTGCCTAAAAATTAAAACTTTCAGGAATATTTTTTTTGAAAACTGGCAAAGTTTTTACTAAGCTTTTGAAATATATTTCACAACAAATGTATACGAAATTGTCTCAGAACAAATTAAGATAGCTATGTTGTTGAAATTAAGTGGCGAAATAGCTATAAAAATGTATAATGCATTCGTCTGTGGTAGCAAAGAATATACTCTTCAGTGTGTCATTAAACAATTTTGGATTTTTGCTATCCGAAAAAGGGTATTCTTCATGCAAGATTTTTTAATTCGTGTTTTCAGCAACACTATGAATCGGACGACTCGTTTATGACTGATGTAAAATATATCGCACATTGTTGTGAATTCAAGTGCAGTGATAATATTGTGCGCTATGAAATAGTATTAGGTACCGTTGATGATGAAACTGAAAGGCAGTCACTTGAAAAGGGCGATGTTAGTTTTCAGGACGCAATAAAGATCTTAAGTATAGCTGAGATAACAATAGTTCAAGAAGAGCGTGTCTTTAAGTAGTAGTCGGGACGCTGGTGAAATCGATTTTGGAGAAACTCGTCAAGAAAGTTCAACGAAAGACAGGCGGATTCAGTCTTCAAATTCTGTTAATTTAAGAAGAATCAGCAGTTGGCATATTAAAACGCAAACCAGGAGAATTTAAAGACAGCAACTCCTGGCCAGTCTTCAGCGGTACGAGGTGGCAAAATTAGCAATGTTGGTCAATGTTGAAGGTGTGGCTATCATAACGTACCTGATATATCTAGAAATCCAGAACACGCTTAAAGGTCCAATATTTGCCATACATTCGGTCACTTTGCTAAAGTATGTAAGTCAAAGCAAAATGTGTCGAACAGTAGTGACTATAATATTCATGGTGATAACGACTATTACTGTAGTTTCTTACATTTAGTTAGAACTGTAACATAGCATGAAAACATTTTATTTGGTGGTCAAGTAATTAATTTTAAACTTTATACTGGTTTTAGTGTTATTATTTTGCAACTTGGAGAATATAATCAACAAATTAAAGAAAAACATTGGTAATTTATATCACTTTGCATGCATATAATGTGTCAAAGATTGGTGGAGTTCTGAGTGGCAAAATTATTGGTCAAACAAGGAGATGGGACAAATGTGATGTAATGAAAGGTGATGCTCGTCAAAGTTATTGGTATGGACCAGTGTTTCGTTGTAATGAACCTGTTGTAAATTGTGAAACTAAAAATTAAAGTTATTTTAGTCAAAGCGCTAGAAATAGAGTAGGACTATGTAGTATTCATTTCATTTTTTTAATTATTTATAAAATATGGACGGTATAGTAAGTTGTATGACTATACCTAAGTGAGATATATAATGGTTACATGGTCTTTGGGACTGGAAATTGTTATTGATTAGATGTCGGTGTTCAAAGTAGTAAGAATAAAGTAGCTGTAATTTAAACAGACTTTTGTGGCATTTTGTTAACTACAGCTAAGATTTCCTTTAAATCGAAATGTCCCTGCGTTTATTCTCTACTTATGATTTTTGGCGAGTTTTATTACTAAACATTCAAAATATCGTTTAATGATTTCGTGTAGTTCTAAAAAACAGTAACTCACAAAAACAGTTTATCTATATTTTAACAGGTACTTTTTTTTGTTTCAGGTAAGTAGACTGCCTGCGTATAAAGGCCTTCAAAGACATGTACCCTTCCTTATCAAAGTAGGACTGTGGTCAAGCGTATGAGTCGAGGATGAATTAAATATCCAGGTAAGACAAGTCATATACATTTTTACTGTAGAAAAAAATATTTATACATTTATAATAAGTAGGCTACGCAATTTGGGCGAAACTTTTATCTCATAATAACTTTATATTTTATTAACACTCCAAAGGTTTTCAAGAAGCTGTTAAAAATTACTACATACTTATTTGGTTACTGTAATAGGCTATATCGTATATATATAACATGTTAAAAGCTTTGTATAGCCTTAAGATGTCGTTTGTTTAAAGTATGAATAATATACACTTACATTGGATGTTTTAATGTCGTAGCGAATATTCTAGTTAGGCAAAAATAACTGTTTTTGCGTAAACTTAACTTGGAGGTTGATGCTAGGGAATTTTTGCGTGTTAACGTCCACAGTCACGTTGTTGGCAGCCCAACTTTGACATAAATTTTGTGAAGGGGTATTATGCTCGGTAGACTGATGCAGGTGAGATATTCCATATGGTACAATGCAGCCTCATCCAAACGCAGACTAATGAGATAACCTTCCAATCTGTGTGTGTGTGTGTGTGTCTGTGTCTGTGAAAATTTTTGGAACCCGTTGACTTGACTTAACTTTTGTGTACGAATATCATGACATGTACATGTTTTCAGAATTCCTCATTTTACTGCCATAGCCTAATATATATATATATATATATATATATATATATATATATATATATATATATATAAAATTTTATCAAACTCAGTATCATATTTTCCATGATTGTCAACATTGTGTAAATATTTTTAAATGCTATTTGGATATTTTTAATATTCGGAATTAATAACAATCAAGTAAATTTATTTAGGGCTGTCATATAGGCATATACAAAACATATTTTTGTATTGGCCTTTAAGTCATTCTCACTTACGGTACTCATATATTACTTGAATATTATGCATTTTTTTCACGACTTGTGTATATATTTATAAGGATATATATTTTCTTAGTTTTGAATAATTAGATTTATCTGACGAAATATGTTTATAGATTTAATTAAAATTTGTATACGGTACTAAGTAAGCGGAATTAATGTCCTTGTATTTTGTTAATTTAGTGGTTATTTTTTTAATGGTAGCAAGTTTAATATTTTTCAATCGTATTAGATATCAAAGGGACCATATTTAGAACTTTTTCAAACTCAGTATCCCTATAGTACTTATAAAGGTCACTTCAATTGAAAAAAGTTTGTTTTTATATTATATTTTTTTATTATTTAAAAATGACATTGCACTACTAAAAAAAATATTTTTCTATGTTTAATTAAACTTGGTAGTTTATTTTGTAATATGACTTGACTTTCGTGTATTTCGTTCAACAGTGTTTTAATTTTCAAAATGGTGGCAATTCTTATAATTTTCGTGAAGAGAGATAATGAAGGACCATTTTTATTTTTAATTTCATCAAACCATGCAAACATACTTAGATGACTATATTTTAATATTTATAATTTATTCCAAGTTGTTTCTAAATGAAGACCAATTAAATATAATTTAGTCGCACAAAATATAAAGCGAAACTTTGCTCATATTCTCATCCAACTTAGTACAAACATAGTGTACTAAGTGAGGTGAATTGACTTTCAGTATTAGTTCACATTATGTGATCATAACTGTAGCAGTTTAAACATTTTCGATTACACGGAATATCTGTAAGACAATTTCAGAACTTATTTCAAACTTTATCCTTTTATAGTTTTTAGTAAAGGGACATGACATGTATGTTTTTGTTCTTCCCGATTACAAAGTTTCAAATTTTACTGAAACGTATTTTGTCGACGCGAGGCATGTAAGAAACTATTTTCCAGAATTGCATCGACGTCGGTTCAAATTTAGTAGCAGGGACGGTTAAATTACTAGGAAATTTTTATTTAAGCCACGCTCATATCTACACAGTGGCAGCTAACTTAAGAAAAGGTTGATAACATGAGATATGTAATATAACCTTTAATCAGAATTTTTTCCAACTCAGTACACACAGTGCCTAATACAGTGACTTCTTTCGTGTATTTTGCTTATAACATAATTAATTTTTAAAAGCAGTTGGCCTTTAAAAAATTTTTTGTTCGCATGACATATCTGATGACTACTTTACAAGGTTTTTTTAGACTCGGTACAAATTAAATACCAGATAAGGTAATGAAAGCTAAATGTTGTTGATTCATACTAAGTCGTGAACTGTCCCCAATTGAGAAGTTTTCACGATGTAATACATAAAGTTAATACGTGTATTTTAAGAATTACAAGACTTATACAAAGATAATTTGATATTTATTAGTTTTGTTATTGAAACTTTAATTGCACAATTTTTTAATGTTATATCTGTACCAAGTTAGAAGACATGACATGAAATAATATGATATTATAACACTTGCTGGCAGGTAAGATTAATAAAACAAAATTTTAACTTCAATGTTTCATTTGCTCACACGCCGAGGGAAGTAGGTTTATAAGTTTTGTTTGTAACTAATAGTTACATATTTGTTCATACTCTATTTCCACTCCTTCGAACGACTTTATCAAAATTTCACTAATTTTATCAGCCTCGTTATCCTTGGGTGCCGAAATGTTACGTTTCCGTAGCCTTGTATAAGCAATTTGAACACACAACCTCCTGAACCATGTACCAGGGCTTCGTAAAACTCCGCCACGGGAAGTACATAGAGGTCGTAGAACATTACGCACCCGTAGGATTGCAAAGAGTTACTCCGTGATTAATATATTCCGTTGACGACATTGTAAAAAAGTTCCTAAAATGTTTAGGAAGAAAATAACTAGTATGGGACAGATACCATACTACATTTACACTTGTTACAATACAAGTCTGGTAACTTTAGTATACATTTAACTGATTCATAAAAATGTTTAGTAGTGCTACCATACATGTCTGGGAAACAATTCTACCACACATACTTTCTTAGCACTCCTATACGCACGTGTAGCAAATTTAGAAACTATTTTTAGAGTGAATAATATATTGAATGGGTAACACATATCCCGTCCCTTTCTCGAAATACCCTGCGTTATAACTGTATGTTCTACAAATTTGGCCGCGTTCACACTTGCGAACTGAGTGGTTCACGAATCGCTCGTGAGCCGCTCGCAACGTGTTCGAGTTAAAATTAGTTTCAACTAACCTTAAGTGATCAACTGAACAGCCAAACCAACAAGGAGCCAACAACGAGCAGATGATAGTCTACTGACAGCACAGAAGGTTCGCGAACACTGTCCAAACACACGAACATGCAGCGAGCGCGTCCGGACTAGCGCTGCGAATGCCTTTGTGTTCGTCGAAAAAACACTTTCTTCGGATCGTCGGGCATAGTAGGGCGCTCGTATTTTCACTCGGGACCGCGTACAATATGGCGAGCATACTGCTCGGCTCGCCTATGTATACGCGTTCTCAGGAAACAGGTCACAGCATTATATTAATAGTAAAGGCAGCGATTCGGAGCGAAATTACCGCGATAGTTAATTGACTCTAAAATATATTTTGGAAGAAATGTTTTGTTTTCCGCGAAAAACACATTTAACGTCATTTTATCGTTTTCAAAGTTAAAATTAAAAGAAAAAATGTTTGTAATTAGTTTTTATGTATACATTTTATAATATGTACACATTTCATAATACTTTTGACATTTGTCTAGAATAGAGATATATTGTGGACTTGTTGAAAACTCATGCTAATATCGTAATATAATTTTTGGTATGCAAGGCAAGTATTTCTTAATATGCATTTGAATTGTTTTGACTATTTAGATTTTGTGTTTTCTTATTTTTATAATAGTTTTGATAAATTTCTGAATTTAATTTAAATTCCATTGTGCTGTTTACCTTGATGTAGTAATCATTACCATCAAGTGTGTAAATTTATAAAGACTCCGAAATAATCTTATTATTATTTACGTAAGCATGATTCTGGAAACGGGGTTTATATGTTCTATCGAGGGTTGGTCGAAAAAGGAATTTAACCCTTTTCACTTCTTTAAGGGTCTAACTTTGAAAAATCCCGGTATGACTTTTCTATAAATTGATGAATTTATTTATATGGCATATTTTCGGGTTCGAGTTAGATTTACGTCGACGGATCGTTGAAAAAAAATATAATTACCCTTTCACTCAAACACGGTTACAATTATTTAATTTCTGTTAAACTTTTTATGCATTTGCGTTGACATAATATTAAAGAAAACACTTCCGTATTTCGGAGCGTTAGAAATATATGTAAGATAAATCGAAAACTCCTTTCACTTATTTCCACCTCTTAGCTATCGAATTTCTAAATAATGTGTAGAACTTATATCCTTGGCAATTGTTAAGTTATCTAGTTACATGGAAAATAACGACTACAGTCCGTCAAGTTCAAGCTATATAGACGATTCATTAAAATATATGTATTTTCTTTTTACTTTCAGGGGTCGAATTTCAAAAATAATTTAATGCGTTTTTAGAAGAGAGAGGGAGGATGGGAGGGAGAGAAGAGATCATTTTGGGGTTAATTCTCTATTCCACAATCACTTCAAGAGCAAAAATATATAGATTTAATATTATTGAGTATTTCTGACAGTCGGTGGTTACAATAACGAAAGGCATTGGTTTTATGCAGTAAACCAGGCGAACACGTTGATAAATTTATGACTTCGTTTATTAAAAAAAAATTACCGTAAGTCATTCCTCTTATCTAAATAACAGTTGACTTATGGCGTGTTTCAGTGAATTGCTACCAAAAGTCTAAAATTACTATTCAATTTGAAATTAAACATTACTGATAAGAACACTTGGTAGCTATCAAGTGTGGCAGAATTATCTGACAAGCGAGCGAAGTCAATTCAGGGTCACCCTGGTTTGTCAATTACCTAAGCTGCGCCATAAGGAATGCCAACTTCTTTCCCAAAGGTTATTGGAGATATTACCCAGGAGAGGAAGATCATAGATTGGCCTGTCGTCCAATTTGTTTAAAAGGTTTCTTTGAGCATTAATCTTTATGTGAGATAAACCTGTTTGAATTTGTGTTATTGATACTTTTATTTATTAGTACCATTGAATTATTTCAGATCTAAATGGACAACGATGAGAATGAATTTGGCACAATATGTTTTATTCTTGCAGTAATCACCAGTTACTTGATCACATTACAAACAAAATAAATGAAATTTGAATAAAATAACGTTAACGAATTAAGGTTTTTAAATTTACAATATAAAGGCTGGTACTTAAATACACGAACATACTGTGGACGTTTATTCTTCACAAAGAAATAATGTTTGTTTTTGCGTGCTTCTTATTAATACGTACATTAATGCTGAAGAACTACCGGTTCAAGGTATTTTCGCACCGTTAGGGTTACAACCATCATCTGTCCACAAATAGGCATTTTGTTCGTGTGAAAACATCCCTCGATTCGTATAACTATGCCCATTTAATCGTTTGCCAGAGTCTGGTAGTCATTTTGTACACATATATTGTAAAATGTGCAATTAACGTTTGTGTTTCAAAGAGTCGTACAGCCATTGGGATTTACTTTACGTGGTAAATTGTGTGCTTGCGTGTATGTATGTATAATTATATAATATTTATAATGTGCATACTATATATATATATGTTTGAAGCATGTATATAAATTATATTTATACATATATACACACACACATAAATAATACATGGACATGGAGAGCAAGCGATGACTTACTCTGTGCAGTCTTGCCACACTGTGCACGTGAAATTATGTCTATAATTTTGTCACTAACCATTTCGTCCCCAATACGGCTTGCGATTCGCGTGGTATGCTTCTAATGCGTTTGTTCCTGGATATCCTGTGTATGAGATCGTCTATTATTATAGTGAGTCATACGACTGCGGCGTATCTCTATTTATGTAGCAAATAACCTGTCAGTATTTTGCTTTAAAATTAAAGTAATTTTACTGTTACAGTGAATGAAGTATAAGAAGTGTATACTGTACATTACATACTCCAATGATTTTATCAGGGAAGGACTTTTTATTAGCAGCCTGGAATGATTATACGAATGTTTAAATAACGGGACCAGAGAAGTAACAGCTTATGCCCAGTAAAATATCAGACCGTATGTAATCCTCAATGCAGCAGAAATTGTTTCGGCACACATTTTTGTACTTTTGTTATTTACAGTATTTTACAGCAAAATGAAGGAACATTAAACCTAACCGTTTTCACTACAGGAATCTTATAATAGATTGTTATTTACGCGTTCCTACACTATTCATACAATTGCGATGAAACTTTGGTGCATTGTGCATCCGCCCGCGAAGTTTTCTGCCAGATATATTGTGGTGAGGGTGGGGAGAGGAATTGGCTTTGAGGGGCGGAACAGGGTAACCAAACATTAAAAGGGTATTGCACTATGTCGGGACAGCTTCTAAAATGCAAAAATTACTTGATTACCTTCAATAGTAAATTAAACATTATATCACAAATAATATCGTATTTATTCAAGAAATAGGAGTAGGTAGATGGACAACGACTACGTATTCTTCAATAAATTTAGAAGGTAGAGAATGGAAAAGGGCAGGGTATATTTCAAAGCAGCGAACGAGCTCGGGTTAATTTTTCATCGGAGCTCCGGCAGGCTATTAAACCCAGCCGATGGGAAACACAAGAGTGCATTTCTGAATTATTCACTGTGTTTCGCGGAAGTCTCCAGCCTGCCACACTCCCCCTCCCCGCCGCGCTCCGAACCAAGGGCCATGCTGCTCTCAACAAACTTGCACATAAAACCAGAAGAGAAGCGAAAGGGAACAAAAACACACAGTGATGTTATAGTGCGTTTCACAGCTCTTCTCAATATACGTTTCTCCATCGAATATATAATATGCTGTACCGAAATAGGGACGTCCTTGTTTCATAACGTTTATAAATTATTTATGCCCCGACCTAAATAAAAATTCATATACCGTTATTTTACTTAGAATTATGGCTAAATATGGATTTAAAAATATGTAAATAGTTAAATTATGTGAAACTTATATCAGGCAGTTATACAAAGTACAAAGGTCGGTGTTCTCATTATATTATGTATATATATATATATATATACACATATACATATATATGTGTGTGTGTGTGTGTGTGTGTGTGTGAAGAATGACTGAATAAATCACAGTTAAAATTTCAGGAACAAGAAACATCATATTTTAACGGTTGGTTTCCTTTAGGGCGTAGGCAAGCACTGGAAAATATTTTTAGAGATTCGACCCTTAGGGCAGTAAAAAAAAGTGTGCAGTTTGATTTACGTTAATAATAGATACATTTTGAACACTTAAAAAAAATTTTGCGTTAATTAAGTACTATTAAATTATTCGTAGGAATTTTTTTTTAAATGGAACACCAAGGAGTGAATAAGAAACATTTTTTCTTACAGATCATCTTCATGGCAGTCACCTAAGTGCCAGACGAAATGTATTACTCCATCCTAGCATGACAGCAATACTTTGTACATTATCCAAATAGTTACATTTTATATTTAAGCATATTATACTTTCCAGCAACTAGGATTAAAACCCTGTACGAGCAGACTAAACGACATTCTATTTAATAAATACACAGAACATAATGAAATTCAGTTAACGAAAATATAATTAGTGAGATACTCGCCTTGCTTGGTACAAGCTCACATATTGTATTCTAAGCCTTACAACGACCATTATAAGTAACTATTTTACAACAATATTATAATGGACTATTAGACCCCACAATAAATGTTGTACGTCTGTATTTTACGCCCAAAAATTACACGTAAGTATTAGAACTCACATTTGTACCTCGGGATTTAACCTCACCGTCAAACACCTTATCTATACCTTAATATTACTCCTGGAAATTAGACTTTACTTGAGACCTCACTTAAGAAGCATATGTAGTGCTATTAGAGTGTCACGCCTATCATTTTTAGGCTAAACTTCCTAACTTATTCTCATTGCGTTTACCTACGATAAAAATCGCACTTCATACTGTCTTTATACAAATTAAAAAAAGCAGCGTGCTTGTCGAATAATGATTTTTGGGCACCCCAGAATGGTTAAAAACAAATTTTTATAAACAATTGTAACTCCCAAAATTCAATCCGGATTCGTAACAGTTAAACTAAAAGCATAAGTTTGCCTGTACTGCATGATTTCTCCAAACAAAATTGTTACGTTCCTCGCTATTTAGTTTCTGTGGTTTCGAAAATATTTTTTAACGCAAATTAATACATATATCAAAAATTCATTCCTGCAGTTTTAACACTCGCGTATAATCGTTTGTGTATGAATTTTTCTGTTGCAACACACCTAACAGATTTTTCGATATTTGCCCCTGAAATATCACATATTTTGTTGTCAAAGCAAGCCAAAATGAAGCAAAACTATTTTTGCTAGCAAACTGTACGTTACAAAAAAAACGCTCTGGCGAAGTTCTATATCGTATGACTGTATGTAGTCTCAAATTGTTTCAAAGCATTTGGTTAAAAATATTTGAGTTACTTGCAATTGTTTTAAATAAATGAAAGTTCATGGCCTTATGGATCCATAACAAGAAAACTACTACAAATACACGGCACACTAATTTAGTGCGTTGTAATGGACGACTGGAAAAGAGGCGGAGCTTCAGTCAGGTGTGGGATACAATTCTTATCTCCATGGATACCGCAGCCGAACATAACCTTCATTTAGCTGTTTGGCTTCACATGTCCCGGATGAGATGTACGTCAAGAATACTGATTATTTGTTAGGAATTTTCCGCTTTTTCAGGTAAACATTAATCTTACGTATTTGCGTATCTTAACCATGAAATTGCAACTAATATTTTTTAACCTTACGTGCAAATCTATGAATGCGCAACATTTTTGCTTTCTGCAATAACCAACTAACAAATCGGAATGTTTGTAAATTGTTTGTTTCCCACAGTATTTCCCCTGCGGTGTGACGTCAGGGGGCGTGTACTTCAAGTCGTCCATTAAGAGGACTATGTACTTAGCCGTTGGACAGGGTTGTGGAGTGTCACGCGAATACTTTTAACGTGAAACCGCCGAACTTACTCTTATTGTTGTTATCTGTGAGAATAACACCCACTTGAAACTACGTATGCCACTTATTGAAAATTCAGAATGCTTGTCAGTAACATGATTTTTGGGCCTCTGAAAATGGCTAAAAATGGCTTGTTTAGACTGCTGTAACTCTGAAAATACGACCTGAATCAGTAGATATAAAAATAAGGTGCCTGCATTGACCTTTACTTTATGCTATACAAAAATAAAATTACAGGGTCACTGCTTAGAGTCCCATAGGAATAAGAGTTGTACGAAAACATTGCACGCCAGTTTAGCGCTCTGCGAATAGAGACCATTTGCCTATCGTCGAGTGTGGTACTATGGCTCTTATCGCTCCACTGTTCCCGCGCGTCAAACACGGACATTTCAAACCAGTACACAGTACTCTTAAGGGCTTGTTCCCGAGTTTTTTTTTCAGACTGGTGCCAATAACTTAAATATCTTTTAACCAAAAGTTTTGAAAAAATTTGAGTCAATGTGCAATCACACGATGCACAATACTGTCGACGCGTTTTTTAAAATAATGTACCATTCGCCAGCAAAAAAATTATTTCCTTAATTTTTGCTTATTTTCACGACGAAAAACGTGGTACTTTGGGTAATGAAATCTAAAAAACCGTTCAGTATAGTTTTACAAAATAATTCAGCTACAAATTATAACATATAAGTGTCAAAACTGTGAAGCGAAATTTTGATATGAGTATTAGATAGCAATAAAAAAATATTTTCGAAATCACTGCAAAACTCCGTAACAAGGCCTTAAGTCTGTATGCTCCTAGTCCAACCTATTACCCCGGTTCTTATCGCTCAGTGAGACTTTCGATCTAACCTCGTACGCAATATGTCTGTGGCTACTCTGGAATCTGCACACCACATCTTCCGCTGTGGAACACAACATGTTTTCAGGACACGGCGGGTCAAGAAACTTTAGATCACAGTATTTATATATTTAAATTATTTTTTCCTACTTAATGATACAGATAGCAAATCAATATACGTCTATTTGGTTTCCTGCATTTCATAAAATGATCGAACGAATGAAACAGGCATCAGGGTAAAACAGAATTCAAATGAAGTAATTAGGCAAAATCATATTTTTCTTATTTTAGTATTCAAGGAATGGAAATATCTTCCGTTTCACCAAATTTAGTTACCTTACCCCCGCCAGTATCATTCATCATAAATATATATTTATTTTTTTTGTTTATTTATATTATTCAGAAGATTGTATAAATGTATTACGTAGGCTACATAATTATTAATCTAACCGCTATTCAAGGGATGTCGAATTAGCTCCGTGTACACACCACATATTTTAATGGTGTTATTTGTTATGCGTTTGATCTATGGAGTTTAAATATAAAATCGTTTGCTACTGGAACTATAACTAAAATAACTTTTCCAAACTATAGTGCTATGTAATATATAAAATGATGTGTACTCCAGCTATGCTTAACCTGGTTACTGCCGTGACGTAACGTAGTCGTGATTTTGATTAATTTTAATTTAGAAGTCAGGTTGGGTGCTTGACAGGGGAAAGGGGAAACACCAGTTAAGTCTTACCATCGAAGTTCTTGACGGAGTTCCCAGGCGTCCCTGAAATTGCCTCATGCAAACCCCTATGATAACTGCTACACTAAATCTACCGAAATGATACACAGCCTGAATGAATAAATTGGAGTTTATACTGCCGAAAAGTAGAGTGAATATAATTTTAAACTTGTGCAATAGCACTGCTAGGATTCACTTAGAAATCAAATTTAATAGGCTTGGCGGACCAATGCTACAAAAAGAAACTAAAATAATGCAGTTACAGTAGAAAAGGACCAATTCACATTACTAGTGTTGTAGCAGAAAATATATTACGTCGGGCAAATATCATTTCAGAAAGTTCACAACCAAATAAATATCACAGTTCATTTTGCCTCAACTAATTAAGTGGTAGAGCATTATTTAGAGGAACTTGACCAACTGTTAAGTGGGTGAAAACCTTCCTGAGGATTGGAAAATATAAACTACTAAGAACAAAATACTCGCAGCATACTACTAGACAACCCTAATGGCGTCTCTGGTCGCGCTAGGTTCAGGCCATGTAAAATTAAGATAGCGAGACTTATCTGCCGGCTTCTTTGCGGTTATCGTCGTCCCGAGGATCTCGAAGTTCTAGTAGTTAGTTTCGTTCCAATATTAGCTAGCTAATCCAAGTCTCCTTACTCAAAAACTGCCGAAAATCTAATTCTCGTGCCGCCTAACATTCGATACAACACACGGAAAACTGCCCTCTCAATGCCTTGAGGAAATAAAGAATACTGCACTGCCAACTGAAGCTAACATATTAGATAGAAGAATCGATTAAAGTAAAGTAAACCTCTGAATCAGCCATTAAATTAAGCCCAATATAAAAGAAAATTGCGCCCAAACATTAATAAATAATTATTACCTCGAAATAACGTTAACAGCTAATTCACCATTAAAAGTAATAAATAAAAAAACACTTGGGGGTTGAAATTGGCACATGTTACGCAAACAAATTTTTTATATATTTTCAGCTTCTTTAGAATTATTTCTTATGAATGGGAATTCAAAAGTATTATTCAGTAATACATAATTTTCATTATTTACACATGATTTTCATTAAATTAATAAGCAATATTATTAACAATATTTAAGTACAACATTTATACAATTTTATTTATTATTAATATTATTGTTTGGAAGAGTACCTAACATTTAACATTACCATATTTTACATAAAATTGTGGTATAATTTATATTCGATTAAACCACCACAGCTTCCAGCTTATATAACATCCTCAGCACTTTTGAGAGGTTTGATCACTGCTAGGCATGGGACACTAACATTACTTAAGCTTGCAAATAAAGTGCATTGTGAGCGTTTCTGCTACACAAGTCTGGT
Organism: Medauroidea extradentata; assembly: GCA_003012365.1. NCBI lineage: Eukaryota > Metazoa > Arthropoda > Insecta > Phasmatodea > Phasmatidae > Medauroidea > Medauroidea extradentata. The sequence continues at coordinate 7,726 of PNEQ01088720.1, read as the reverse complement.
AACATTAGTATACATTTCATATATTTCCTTACACACACATGCACGTGTGCGTATATATATATATATGTGTGTGTGTGTGTGTGTGTATATATATACATATACGAACGCGAGGATTTATGTATGGGAAAATACCATATTAACTTTCTTAAGCCGCCTGTATGTCAGTGCGGTAAATTTGCAAATAAATATTTTATATTATAAAATAAACCCTCGCCTGCGCATGATATTATACTTGGTGTCTCACGTGTATTCTGTATTACGCTGATCCGCTTTAAATTATTCCCCATATATTTCATATACTTAATAAAATTTATACGCAGTGGGTATACTTGTGTTTTGTTAAATACAGCGTGTGTGTCTAGAAGACACATTTTCGCGCCCATCGACATAACTTGAAACAATCATTTCGGTCAACTGTATCTAAAATATAGGCACGAACATTTTTTTGTGTAACAGAAGCGCAGAAATCTTATGTTTGATTGAACGCAACACTTGTCACAAAAAAAAAAAATCGCCGTCAACGAAAAATATACTTTTACATTTTATTTTTATTAAGTATAGCACCAGCTTGTAGACGTTAAACTTCACTACGCTATGACATTTACAGAACTTTAAAAGTCAACATCTGCTGAAAACTGAGCATATACATGTAATGAATATAAGATACGGATATAAAAATACCACGCGGTCGTATGAATAGCAATAGTTGAGTTTTATGCACCAGTTATATGTTATCCGTTAAATTTTTTATAAAATATCTCTTCGAAGTTTACAAAAATAATAATACGTTACTAACGATGGTGACAGTCAGTTGATGCATAACACATGAAATTCCACTTAAAACAAAAAGGTTATACAAGATCAGAGAAGAACTTGCTAAGAGTGCCACAGAGAACACGTTGACCGTTTTTTAGTAAAACAGTAAGACTATCTGCTGAAGAAAATCTTTAGGCTACTGCTTTGCTCGTAGAAATGCTTATTTCTAGTAGCTATGGAAGATACGGATTTAATAGCTTGACACATATATGAAGTCAGTAATGCAGTAGACGTACGGTATACGGTCGAGAGTGATTACAACAATTCGGGAAGTTTCGTATAAAAGAGCAAACAAACACAAACAAGCATAACATCTGCTGTACTTATACAAACACGTCCTCCATATTGTACAGACCAGGAGTCACGTGATCGCAAGCACAACAAATACATGTTTGTATCAGGAATTTGCTACTGCGCAACCTAATCAGCACTTTACTTGTACATTCACTCTACGGGCATGTAATAATACGTGTTAGAAACTTAGCTTATATCATAATACAAACTGCCACACATACACACGACCACGGTTAGTTGTTGCAGGAATGTTTTACATCTTCTGCGTGAGTACAGTGATCTTGGTAGTCTCCAGTTATACACCATTGTTAAGCCATCAAGGACCACTTTCCCCACAATAGTTTTAATTTATCGGAGGTTATTTAGTTGAATGTATTTCTTTTAAGTAATTTAAAACTTCAAATAAAAAGGACAGTAGTTAAATATTTGTGAAAATGCTCTTATATATTGTGTAAGTGATAAATGAAAGATTTTTTCGACCGCTATTCTTTGTTTAAATTTATCTACCGTAAGAAAAAAAATACATATATGTATAATCTCGTTCAGAAAAGTGAGAATCTTGCCGGACGATGCCGTTGGTCGACGGGTATTCTCGGGATTTCCCGTTTCCCCCGCCCCTTAAAACTGGTGCTACTTCATACTCACATCAAGTCACGCCTAAGCATCGCTAAAGACCTCGACGAAAAGTGCTGGTTAAAATCTCTTCTATCAATAACCGTCAAGATAAAAAAAAAAAAAATAAAGAATATTATTAATTTAGACGCGCAAAATAGTTGCGCCCGTTTGACTTCCTGTTTGAATTACATCAATATATTAAAAAATTCTACGTTGTAAAAAACTTCCTACATAGAATGATAAATTTTTAATCCTCGCGAATATACATCACTTATACTTCAGCTTGCAAAGAGAATATGTAGAACATTATTCCTATAAACGTCTTGTTACATCAGTATCAATGGCAGATCCAGCTCTAGGTTTTTCTTTCGGTGGCAGAGGGGACGGTCCATTTCTTAAGGGAAATTATTCCCCGCCATCTTGTAGCAGGTATCCGATTCTCTTCGTAGCTGAAATAGTTCCGCAGAATCACGTAGGAGAGCAGCACACTCGCACGCTTGATCACGTGGTTTTCGCCAACTCCTCACATCCCTGCCCACTTCTTGCATTCTCCCACCCCTCCCCGGGGCGGTTACCGGTCTCTTTCCCTAACACTATTCCTTTCTGGCTGTAACATTGTTGTCAAACTAGGCATAGTCACGTACTGTGCGAGCGCCAGCTCGAGTCCCTGGCGTGTACGCATTGTCCGTCAAAGCTGGCGCGCGGACAGTAGCCAAGTAACATTCAGTGTTCAAGAATTTTGTGTATTATATGCCGTTTCTAGATCGTGTAAGTGTTCAGAAAAATGTCCAAGCAGCGCCAAGGTGTTACGAAGGGACGAAAATGTACCAAACGATCCAAAATTATTAAACTGCTTAAGCATGTAAACAGAAGTAAGCAAATGTTGCAACTTCCATAAGTGGATGACAGTAGTACATCATCAATGGAAGCTATAGAGATAGTTAAAATATTTTGTTAAATAATTTTTTAGAGATAGTATTTCAAATTAACTAAACGTTCCTATTTTTTGTTACTATAGGATTAAACTCAGTGGTTACAGGAGCTTTTGTCATACAACGAGTGGGAAACTTATATAAACTGAGATGCTGGCCTAGGATGGTTCCTTCTGCCAGTTTCTGTCATTGTGTCAAAGTTGTGTGACGCCATATCTAATGACCTCGATGTCAACGAGACGTTAAGCCTTATATAAACTGGGTTCAGTCCCGGTGGGATTGCGTGGAATTTTCGCTGCTGGGAATTCATAGACCCGTTTAAAGGGCACATATATACGCATTACTCCTTCCCAAGCATCAAAACTTGTTGAAATAATGCAAATTTTGAAACATAGATCACATCTCATTAGAGTTATGTGACTTCTGATTAATTGGTTTTCTCCTTCAGCACCGTATATGGCATGCACTTATTAAGTCGTAGGGAATTGAAAATTAACAATTTTTTATCTAATAAAATAGAAGTACAGAAGAACGTGTGTACATATATTTACATACATTCGTATGCATCTAAAGTGTTGATTTAGGGACTACTTACAATGCGGAGAGAATATTTGAAAGTCAATTTAAGGCAAAACGTATCGAGAAGCACATTTTAATTAAATATTTTAATGCTGGTGACAAATTGACATCGTGGCCAGAGCTTTTTCCCTCCCACCAAGGTGATCCGTGTTCGACCCCTCGGCAGGGTCGGTCCCCGATTTTTTGCATGTGTGAAATGTGGCAGGCGTTTCCGTTATCCAGCAAGATTTTTCTTTATGGGAAACCCCCACTTCCCCGGCACTTTGCGTTTCGTCGCTTTTCAATTGTGGGCTTCATATCATGTCATCTATCAGGGTTCAGTATACAGACGCCTACGAGCCCCCAGTTTAGGTGTCAAGGGTGTGTGGTTCTGCCATCGAATACAGTTTCCATGCGATATTTTAGGGGAATAGAGCACGACTATTTTGGATTTTCAATATTTTCCATGTAACTAGTTTTCGAGAAGGCTAACTACCCACTTTTGTAACCTTTCGTACCCTAAATATTATTTTTCTACTCAATTTACAGTGTTAGATAGTAAATTACCTTAATATTATGTTAAATTTGTTGGTACATATTTAATATTATGCTATTTATTATTTTCGAGCAAATATCTGACAATATTTATTATCTAGCTGTACAATGCAAAAATTATATAAAGTAATGTAAAAAAAATGTGATACGCCTTTTTGAAAACTTGTACAGGGAAAAATGCTGTAATTCAAAGCCTGCCATGGGCCATCGCCCTTACATTTTTTAAAAATTATTTATCTGTGAACTCTATTCAATACATTCTAGCACTTTATCCAATTTTGTCGATGAAGTCGTAAAAAAGCATTTTCATAAAAATGAAACGTCGACTAGACGGGAGTGAAACGTGCGTAGAAAATTTTTCATTTGCAAAAATGAAATATGCCATGTTATTATGTAATTCTTATTTTACAGCTTAAATGTTATTTTTATGTGGGCTAGATTGTTGTTATGAGAAACTTATTAATTCCCGGGTTAACAATTAAATTATAAGTAAATTGAAAATAAACACAGTGTCTCTGTTTCTTGATCATTGGTATTTGCAATTCAATTTTATGACGTTGGCCATTCTGTTCATGGAATATGGGCTCTTATAAGAAAGGATTTTTTTTTGTCTTTTAAACATGACTAAGTTAAGTTTGTTGACCTGAATTTATCCTTACCAGCTTTGTTCTGTGTTCGTAATGATAAATCACAAGTTCTATCTACAGAAAATCAAGAAACAAATGGATGGTAAGACTGTTGTAATTAACTTCGTAAAGGATAATTTTTTTTTTTTTTTACTATTTGAAGGTATACTTGAGAGTGACTTAAAAGAATGCAAAAATCTTAGTGAAACTGAAAGTCCGTTACACCCGTACGATTATTTTTTGTGAAATTGTTTAGAATAAGAAATAAATTATGTAATATTTATGCCAAATACTGCTTCTACATATTGTGGTGTCAGTGAGTTGTAATTGGTTATAAAGAAAACAGTATTATTACTGTTATACTAATATCACATTTATTTCGCGTTGGCGATTCGGCACAGATGGTTTGGAAACTTCACAGACGGCTTAACCCACAGTAAGTGAAAATAGTGTTGCCGTAAAATTTTTAATGATATTTTTTTAAATGTTTTTTCTTTGGATTTGCAGGCAATATGCAGCTCAGATATTTCCATGATATTTTAGTACGGAGTACTTTTGCATCATATTCTTAGGTCGTTGAGTAGCACGTTCGCGTCCTAGTTTCAACTACGCAGACGATATATTGTCACTCACCCCTCCTCCCTCTTCATGACATTTGGCCAGCAACAATTTTCGTATATTATATGTGTATCACTATCATACTTTCATTAACGAGTAAACTTTGAGTACAAAGCGTGAAATCAGGAAATAATATGACATACTGTTTATATGTTTTAAATATAAATTGAATTAAATAGTTCAGTATTTCATACCACTACAATTGGCGCTGCTTACAATATCATATCACATTATTTCAGAAATTGTAACAAGTTTTCAGATTACGTAAACTAATTTCCTCGCATTTGTATGTCACCAATGTTTCAAAACAGCTATACATTTTTTAAATGTGACAATAAATTGTTTTGATCGGTTGACTTTATTCGACAAATTTGCTTTGTAATAGTTAAATGCAAGGAAAACATTATCATACGACCTTCATGCATTTAAATTAAAAATAATGTTTGTACTGGATACTACAGTTTATTGTGTTTACACCGGGTGACCTTATTTTTGATACGTAGGATATTTCCTCACATCATTTACCACAATAGGTCCAAATGCATGTAAAATATTTCACGGGTGAGCAATCTCCTTTACCAGGCTGTAAGAAATAATGTGTAGACACACAAATACACACACACACACATACACACACACTCCCGGTCTGTTTGAATTAAATCTATCACAAACGCTTTTTCAGAACTAATTATAATTAAGGTAATATTTAGTTATATACCTATAACTATTAAATGCCCTCAAATGTCTTTGTTTCTTTATATAAATGTTATGCACACAATTTCAAGTTATTAGTATTTTATTTTGAAAAATTTATGATGGAGGTATTTATTTATTATTTTCCTCGGTGATAAAGCATTTCCTGTAGGCCCTATTGATTCTAGTAATTTGATTTGTTTTATATAAAACCAATTTGTTTGATTAAATTTTCCAGTGCTCCGATGCAGTCATGCGGAACTTTGGAACTTTATTTGAAAAGAGTGCCACATACACTGCGTAAAATCTTATATTACTCATAGGAGTTCTTAAATGGCAAACTAATTATTCCGTTTAGTAAGGAACTTTTTCAAACAATGTCATGAGAATCGGCAAGGGCATGTAAATAAGTGTAGCGTCCTGCGTCATCTATTGTTGATCGATAGTTATATAGCTCGGTCTAGTTGTTTACAGACGAATCACAGACGTCCAGTGGTAGTGCACAAGGTCTGTCGTTGGCCCAGTCAAATAGAGACTCAACAGTAACGAAATCAAAGCATTGGAAATGAATACATTACATTGAAGCCTAACAGTCAACTTTTCCCGCGATGAATCACCTTCTCTAAATATGGCCTTTTCGGGACAAATTCTGAAAAACACATATAGGATTTTATGCGAATTAGTACGAAATTATAATGTTTTACGGGAAAAGCTATGCATTTTACCTATTGATCTGAAATATTTTGCTGTAAAGTGCACTGTTTTTATTATTTAATATTTTTCCGGGGCGAATTCCGGAAAAAGAAGAAGTTTTACGCGGATTTTCGTGAATTTTGGATATGTTATGGTAAATGTTATGCTCTTTGATTTTTCTCTCTACTTGTTTTCTCGTGAGATGCACTGTTTTCAACTTATTAATTTTTACCGCATTTTTTTCGGTACAAATTCCGGAAAAAAAGTAAATACCGGAAGGTGGATTTCGGTGGATTTTGGATATGTTATTCTACGAATATTTCTGCAGATTTTGACGTAAAAAAACGTTTTCTTGCAATTTGTCCATAAATCGACCCCTTTTTCTCGTATCTTTCGTGGACTAGAAACCGACCCCTCTGGCTAACGGTACCCGAGGGAGGGTGGCGTGACGTCAAAAAATCAGTCCGCGCGGTCTTGCCTGTGCCTGGCGAATGGAGCGTAGAGCAAAATAATACGGTCAGTTTGTCATGTTTTTTGCCTTTTTCCTCATCGCGACTTGGCCCGGCTCTATATATTAACATGTTAGCACACATTATTATTTTTAGAAATTACTATTTCTTACATAGCGAGAGCTATGAATTGACTGTTAATATAGCCTACTGTGTTTGCCTAGCCTGATAAGGCTAGCTCATTCAAAACTTCTCACAACGTCGGCGTTAATTTTTCGTTGCCTCAATTATTTTCTGAAAATTCTTTTCTACCGTCCATGTTAGCATAATCATACATGAAAGGTTAAATGTGCCCACCACCACATGAAATAAGTATCATTACTTAGTTACAAAATTTGCAGCAAGAATTTTTATTTCTTAAAAATAAGGCAAACGCACTACAGTAAGAATTTAAGGACAAAGATTCAGCAGATGGAAATAAAAACTAAATGCGCGCAGTTAATGCAAAAGTTGTTGAATTTAAAAATTAATCAAAAACGTTGTCCTGAAGCCATTAGGACTCAGGTACATAAAATCTTAGAAACAGTTTTTACAGTTCAGCAAATAGAATGACTTCTGAAGAAAGGGCAAGCAAGATGTAAAGACAGTGACATTGCAGCATCAATCACATTGCGTTCAGTTTCCCGGAAAGCGTATATTTGCCTTTGAAACAGTTGGGATTTCGTTACCTGGATTGTTTACTCTGAGCAAATGTACAAGGAACTTGTGTCAACCTAATTTAAAAAAAAAAAAAAAAACGTAAACGATTAGATCACTGGAAAATTCGACGGTTTTCTCGTTCAATGAAAATAATATCTGCTCTCGACTTTGCTACGAC